>JAODXP020000025.1:27946814-27951814 GCA_027497455.2 Sardinella longiceps
ATTGAGCCTTTTAGTTGGCAATATTGTAGGAGGCCGCTCATTCAGGTTGTTTAGTCGCGCAAAGAAGGAAGCCGTTTATTTTTTGAACTTTGATTTGAGATAGAAATATGTTGTACAGAAAGTCAAAGTCTAATTAAAAAGTAGGCATACTATGCTCATAAGGCTAAAAAACCTTTTTGTAAGCACTTATGCAGCCTACGTTAAGCAACGTGTTTGATAAAGTAGATGGCAGTTCATGGTTACGATGCCTCTTCATTTTCTCTATTATCGTGTGTGCATGCGGTGGGCGGGGGGGGGGTATCGATTTTCGAATAATATTCGAATACTTGTCATCGATTTTAACAGTTGTATTCCAAACGGCCTTCCATCTCTATGCGCGATAGTATAGGCTCCGTTCTTATAATATACTCCAGATAAGATGGTTATTAACTCATTGACTGCCAATGACGTCTTTAGACGTCAACTGAAATACTGCCGTTCACTGCCAATGACGTCTTTAGACGTCAACTGCGTTTTTTAATGGGGAGGGCTGCAGAAAGACCTAGGGAACCTTGTCTGTAAATATCAGAATTCTCCGTCGAAAATTGTTGTTCCAAATTGATCCTGAGGGTGGCAGTGTGTCACTTTGGATGTGAGATGAGCATAGATTCATAGGTATGGCCAAGGGAGAAGTAGAGAAAGCTAATGACATGGCTAAATATGCCGCTAGCAAAGTGCAGACGTAAATCGGAGACATTTAGGCAGTTCACACTCGATCAGAGTATGTGTCACTGCCATAGTAGTTCGAGTAGTGTTCCGATCGTGGGAGATGAAGGAGATCAACCTTGGGCAAACGGAAATAGCAGTTGTGACTTGTTTCAGTGCCCAGCTAGCTCACAGTTCCGGGTCAGGTAAGAATTTGCGAGCCAGTTGTTGATCACTGAGTTTTCGCTGTCACAGCCTGTAAATAGCATATATTTACCTTGTTACAACAATGTCTATTTTATTACCAAAAGCCCCCTGTTACTGTTGTTTTTGTGGTCTTATCACAGGAAGACATTTTCCCGATGTTTGACGTGCTAATAGACCGAAAAAAAACGCGCATCCAAGACACTAACGTTGTCAAACAAAACGCTAATTTTCTCCCTTTTTTGATAAACAACGGGTGTGTTTGGAGAAAGTAGCTTATGTTCGCCTGCTGATTTCTAAGCAATGGAAAGGGGTAGAAACGAACTTTTTTTTTCTGGTGAAAGAAGAGAGTCTGCTCTTTCTTGTGGTAGTTTCATTGTTTATGTAGTCGTAACACATAATATTCTGTGGCTCTTTAAAAAACAGTCAAAATTCCCCAAAACCTCTGGCAGTATGGAACTCTCTATTCTGAAAACGGCTGGCAGTCAATGAGTTAATTTTGTCCAGTGTCGCGGGTCGTTTCCGGTGAAGAGTAGCACTTGTTTGTCACTCATAAGTTTAACATCCAAGGTTTTTCTAAACTCCCTTTCTTGTGCCTGAAAGCACATCCATTCATGGTTAGAGAGTGGACGGATGAATTGTTCAAACTGTATCCCACTTGCGTTTGAATGACTAGGCCTACTCTCAGCGCAAGCAAGCGTCGGGTCGTGGATTTGCCAACTGCATTTGCGAATCTTGCCGCTTCTTAGAGCTTGCTTGGTCGCTCTTTTCAGAGTTGAAACTAGACACATTGTAATTTATACTGTCTTAACATAAGACTCTTTCTGCGTTCTCGACGGCAGTTACGACGGGTGTAGATTTTAAAAATTGTTTGTTTAGTGCTGCGGCATGTCTGCGAGAGGGCCTACAGACGCCATGTCGCCCGTAACGCATGCGCACACACACACACACACATACAGTGTACGCATACGTATACTGTACGCATGTATGCATACTAGTATTCGGGTGAGCTTTTTGTATAACTGAAAGGCTTTCTTCATGTTTTGCATATGTTCAGAAGGAGTGAGATACAAGTGAGAGTGAGAACAAGAGGAGGTCTTGTGAGATAGAGAGAGAGGAAGTGAGAACAAGAGGAGGAGGTCTTGTATTGTGTGTATCATACTGAGTCATTGCATGTCATTGGTGTTGACATCATGAATACAAAAGAGTTAATCCAAAGGTGTATTATTCCATTCTTTTTTAACTTTTAAGTTCCAAATCAAACGTCATTTAACTCATTAAAGCCAAAGCTATTAGCTAACCTATGATTTTCTTTTGATGTAGACGCTTTTCGGCTGCCAAAGCCATGCTGCAACACATCTGTGCAACAGCGAGTGCAAAGTGTGGCCTGTTATCTTTTCTCCCTGTGAATGTGATGCAATATACATGCTATGTTCAAGTGGGTGGACCAGTAGTATGTAGCCTAGTATCTGAGTCACAGCTCACTGCTCATGTGTGGATTTAGACACCTCTCCGTCTCATGTGAACACATGGCTGTCATCATGCCATCATGTGTGTCCTAAAGGCCCGATAAGCTCTGCTCCGTCTAACCCTGCTATGTTCAGGAGAGCAGAGGGGCCTCGTCCCGCATCCCAAAATAACTTCTCCTTATCTGATTTCATTGTTATCTTTTTTTTTTTTTTTTTTAGTCCTGCCTATCCATTAACTAGATTACTGCCAGCAACAAAGCTCTGCCTCTCTCTCGCATGACTCATAGAATTATGAGCTAAAAGGATTTTGAGTCTCGTGTCTCTCTCTCTCTCTCTCTCTCTCTCTCCTCTCTCTCTCTCTCTTTCTCTCTCTCTCTGTTTTACTTGTCTCTCCCTCTGTCTTGCTCCGCCAGTCTTTCATCTTTGCTGCCCACTCCTCCAGGTCTTTTTTTTTTTTTTTTTTTCTTCTCTCTTATAAAGCCCATGCAACCACTTCCTTCTCTCTTTTTCTCTCTGTCCATCTATCTTTCTCTCTCATGCAATCCCTCTCTCTCCTCGGACTCCCTATCGCTCTCTCTCTCTCTCTCTCTCTCTCTCTCTCTCTCTCTCACACTCACACACACACACACAGACACTGTTCCTTAGGGAAGGGATCTCCAGTCCATTGGGTTACAGGAGGAGGAGGGGGGTCCTGACTAGGCTAGTTATGCAACAGAGGATAACCCAGAGCTGCTCATACACACACACACACACACACACACTCACACACACACACTCACACACACACACACACACACACACACACACACACACAGTAACATTCTCACACACACACACACACACACACACACACACACGCACATGCAAGACAATTCACCACGTAGGAACACACAGCAAACTCAGCTCTGGTACAAACCTCACTTAGCATTATTGGCAGAGTGCATGATGGGACTGTGGAAGACCAGCCTTTGTCCTTGTGTTTTTGCTAGGGATCCCCTGAGCAGGGAACAGGAAGGGCTGAATGGCTCCACTTCCTGGTTTCCCTTGTCCTGCCTGGGCCAGCAGACAGCAGACCCTCAGTGTGTTTCATTCAGCAGGACACTGAAGGGGAAGGAGACAGATGGGCCTCACTTCTGGGGAAAACGTGCAGGAAGTCGGAGGACTTTTTTAAAAAAAAAAATTTATTGCCGTTATAGATAGCCTTGGAATCCAAGTAGGCGGGTTTACATGGACACTTCTAATCTGATTCTGTCTCGTGTCCATAGACACACTATGGACATAAATAATTTTAATCATCGCTCTAATCTCTACAGAGGTTCGTTATACACTAACCCAAGCACAGATTGCTTGCTGTTTGCATAGATATGCAATGATTGACATGCATATTTGTGTACTTATGGTATAATAATGGTAAAAGGCACACATTTTTGTCTATTTTCCACTCATTTATAACTCTTCAATGTCATATAAAACGAGAAGATGCATTATAACAGGGCTGTTTCTAACTTCTACCTAACTTTTCCCTGTCTCACTCCCTATTCATTTAGCATCGGCAGGAGCCTTGTGGTCGTAATCTCTCTGTCCTTCTGTTACAGAGAAGCTTTCTTGTCTTTATGGCCCCTTCTTGCTATCGAGAAGTCATTGTGTGTTGCAGAGATTCCAGGACTTCATAAAGTCGGTGCGATAGCCTTTGATGGTATGGCGGCGATAGCGGGTGTGGCCGGGTGGCTAAATTTAGCAAAAGCCACTGTAAATGGGATGGGCCTCGCTGGTAGGCCATACTCGCCCTGTTTGTAAAAGTCCAAAGACGTAGACGGCAAGCTCATTAAAGTGAAGGAAAATCGAGTTCTTTTACAAAGGTTGAAATGGTCAGTGCTGGTCTCATGTTGGTCAATGTTGGTCCAGGATCTTCACATGTTCATTTGGCCAGCCCTGGACTCATAAGTGTGTGTGTGTGTGTGTGTGTGTGTGTGTGTGTGTGTGTGTGTGTGTGTGTTTGGTAGCTCAGTCGCTGATTAGTAACGATATTCCCTGGGATTGTTAGGGCGTCCATGCTACTGGAGGCTGTGGCCAGTCTGGGGTCCCAGCAAGGGAAAGAAATGATAACACTGGACTCCAACACTGGATTGGACAGATCAGATATCACACACAATATTTCTTAGGATGTCCTTGGTGTGTTTAAAAACAGAGGTATTATGTTTATGTACCAAGTGTGTCTGTGAAATGTCTTTTGTGGCGAGGGTTCCTGATGATGTGTCTGAACTGTGTGATGTGATCTCACTGACAAAGGAGTGAGGAAGAACACAGAAGATGTTCTGTCTGTTCTGGAGTGAAAAAAATAAAACAAACTCCTGACAAGGCATTTGTTTCCCCAAGTTGTTATCTAGAAGTTGTGCAACACGGTGTGTGTGTGTGTGTGTGTGTGTGTGTGTGTGTGTGTGTGTGTGTGTGTGTGTGTGTGTGTGTGTGTTTTTATCTGTGTCAGTGTGTGTGTGTTGCAAACTCAATGTGCAGTCCACCCCATTTCTTAATGTTCAGAGAGGAATAGCCCAAGAAATAAAACCAAAACCGCTAGACGGATCCATCTTATCAGATAAGAAGAGCAAGGACACTCTTAACAGATGTACAGACACCTAACAGATA
>JAODXP020000025.1:27954314-27974314 GCA_027497455.2 Sardinella longiceps
GATGACCTGCTGGAGTGATCCAAAGATCAGAGCCCTTTTTTTATTATTCATTTATTTATTTACTTACAGTATCTATTAATTTTAGCCTAACATCCTGTTTATTTATTTAATTTCTCATTTGTTTATTTAATTTTGTCACACAAAAAAGCGTTCCACAGTTGTGATCCTTAAGCTGCTGTCATGGCAACAGGCATAGGGGGGATTGAAAGGTGTCATGGTTTGTACTTGTCCTTCCTGTGTCCTCTTCCCCAGTTCAAAACGCTCCCTTCTCTTCCACATCTCAAACCAGCTGAATGACTGTTTAAGAGGAGCGCTAAGAACCTTTGTTATGAACCCCACATATATACATTCTGTTCCTGGTTTACTTAAAGGGCTTTATATAGGACTGTGAGGCCTGGTGTTTATGCTGAGCTGACGGCCTTTGTTTGAACAAGATGGAGTGGGAGAACGGAGAGCTGAGTGAGTGAGTGGGTGCGAGACAGTGTGCCTGAATAACGGAGAGAAGGGAAGAGTAAGAAACGACTGCTGGTGTGGTGTACCCAGTATTATGCTCATGTGATGTGGCCAGCGTGGCTTTGAACTGCTATGTTATGTAGTTGGGTATTGAAAGCAACTTTGCCTTCATATGATACCCGCATTACAATGCAATGATCAAATTTAGAATTTAGAAGAAGTTAAAAGTAGTGTTAGCTTGCAGTACAGAGTATATGACCATTGCCTTGATATCATGGTATTGATTCTGAGTCCAGTGAGACTTAAAGTTATGTGAGAGCTGCTGTCATGTAACGATAAATTAGCCTTGTTTTGCTATTTGACTGCACGAAAGATGACTGGTCATCTACCCATACCTAACATCTGTCCATGCAAATATTAGGCCTGTTCCCTTTCCCGTGCGTGTGTGTGTGAGCTGTGGGGGAATTATCCTCGAGCAACCGAAAAAGCCAAAGCTAGTAGAATTCCGAAATAAGCTGGACAGATCCTGCATTGTGTAGGGGAGTTACCGTAACGAGTAGCGGTCACGTTTGTGCGATCACTTGTTCAACTCGGGTGTTTACTGAATACATTCAGCATTAGTTTCTACGGAGGTTTATGATTTGGGATGGGGGTGTGTGTCTGTGTGTGTGTTGGGGGGGGGGGGGGGGGGTTTGCTAAAGAGGATTTGGGTTGTAATAGGCCTAAAAACCACCTGAGCGTATTCAAGGATTTCTTCTCCAGAAGTTAATCAGCTCAGCAAAGGAATATTCCGAATCTCTGGGTTTGTTTCGGCCCTCTTTATCCTTTTCACAGACAGAGCTGTTTATCGGTGCTGATTTAGAGCCTGGCGTTGGGGATACCGGGTTGTTTCTCAGCTGTGTTTGCTCTCCTTGGATACACCATGTCAGGCCTTTGTGTTTTTATTGCCATGTTGGGTCTGATCGGACGCACCTAGATCTACTCCGAAGGAACCAGTAATGAGTAACACGATGCACTTCTTCTAATCATAAACCCTGTGTGTGTGTGTGTGTGTGTGTGTGTGTGTGTGTGTGTGTGTGTGTGTGTGTGTTTCTCCCCCCCTCCTTTAGACGCCCCCTCCACCGAGCAGCAGGAGCTGTTTGCACAGAAGCTGCAGCAGTGCTGCGTGCTCTTTGACTTCATGGACTCGGTGACGGACCTGAAGAGCAAGGAGATCAAGCGGGCCACGCTCACCGAGCTGGTGGACTACGTCTCCACCAACCGCGGCGTGCTCACCGAGCAGTCCTACCCCGACATCACACACATGGTCAGTCCCACTGTCACCATTTGTTTTGGTTTTTTTTGTCTCTCCTTGATTTATTGTCTTTCTGTTGGTTTTAAATCCATTTTGGGGGCATTTACACTTTTAATGGGATGACACAGTAGATCATGACAGGAAATATGACCAGTAGGAGAGAGAGGTGGGGAAAGGTTCTTGAAATGACCTCTGGTCAGAATCAAACCCAGGTCCCAAGTTTTTATGGGATGGACTCCTTGGTCAACAGCTCCTTCCAAAAATATTGTATTGCTTTACATGAAAGGTAAAAAGGTGAAGTGTAATGCCATCCTGATCCATTGATCTTTTGGTTTCCACTCAATTGGCCACTCAATTTTTTTTCTACTGGTAATTAGATGTATAAATGTGAATTGTCCTCCACAGGGGAAGCCGAGCATATTGCACATAGCCTACTGTGATACTGTTAGCCTATTGACTTTGCTTATGAAACAATCAAGTTCATTAGAGTCTCATGTTCTAATGTTCTGAGGCTGATTCATGAAGTTGTGCGGTTGCCCCCAAAGATGGAGGCGGAGAGGGAGACCCAATCTATGGGCCGCTAACCTAGCGCATTAAGCAACACCCTGCGGTCACACGGCACTGTGTTGTGATGAGGCTGATTCATATTTCTCTCCACAACACCAGCTGTTTATTCTGGCCTTTACATGGAGCTCTTATCAACTCACACTGGGTTGCCTAGTGCTGATGCCCTCTCGACAAAAAAAACCAAACATTTTATTCCATCATGGATATTCGCTTGTGCATCGTGAGTGAGCTGCTAGGAATCCTGCTTTTTGTGTGTGTGTGTGTGTGTGTGTGTGTGTGTGTGTGTGTGTGTGTGTGTGTGTGTGTGTGATTGTTAACAAGTAGCTGTGAGCTATGTTAATAAGGAGCTGTTTGTGGCTTCTAGTCTGCCAACCTTGCCATGAGAAGCAGTGGGCAGGAACTCCAATTTGCCTGCCTATATCAGGGGTTTCCAACCTTTTTTAATTTGACCAAATCAATGTTCCTGAGAGCTACTCTTCTTCTACAATGCTAATAGTCCAGAAGTCTTGAATATAAATGTTACATCCTCTACCATCTGAAATATGCAGTGCAAATGCTCATCTAAAGCATGGGTTGAATTTTTTTCCTCCATAGTTAAAGTGAAATCTGGCATGCTTCATTATACCAACATCAACTTTCATGAGAAAAATACTAAAACTGGGATCATTTTGTACCAGACAGGGCAGGATGTTTGAATATGATTTCACAGAAACTTTAACAGGTTTAGTGACACCTTATGTGGCTGGTATGAGATTTGTATGCATCCTTTGACCTTCTGGAGAAAGCTAGGCTACTTTCCAAACAAGTGGCAATCCACTGGTAGCTATCGAGCTAGCTGGCCTACATGTAGGCCTACTGCTGATACTGTAGTCAGTGGTTACAACCAATGAGCCAGCCTAGCTTGGCCTTTATGCCCGACCTTCATAGTTCATGTGTGACTGTATTACAGTTGGTGTTGTGTGTTGGTATCATGTCTGTATGCCCAGATGGCCAACCTTGTTGAGTATTACAAATGTCAGTAAACTTTCATGATTGAATGCTAACTGAAAATCCAATCCAGTCCAAAACAATGCATTTATTGATAATAATAAATGTATTAATGATTTTATAAATATATAAATATAAATAGTACATGTGAAGGAATATATACAATTTTATTATTGAGGGGCAATGACATGACCCTTCCATTACTGCCGTAGAACCCGCTTTCCCTTCTGGCCGCTGTTGTCCCTGCAGCTGTTTGCGGCCTGCGAGGCAGCATTGAGAGCGGTCAGGCAGAGAGCCTTGGCCTCCTTCTGCTCAACCCAGCCACTCAGCCTCTTCCTCCTCTCCTCCTGGAGCAGTTCCTTCTCCTCCAGGCTCAGATCTTGCTCATATGGCCCAGTTTGGGGAATACGGTCTCCATCTCCAAGTTTCTGAGATCTGAGGCTCTTTTTAGCCAGCGGAGCCAGTTCAGGTCTCTTGGCCTCACAGGCTGGGCTTGGACCTATGGAAAGGGTATGGAGAGATTTAAGACAACTTGGGACAACTCCAAGCTACAGCTCATCCATCTCAACTCTAGGGATGTTCAGCCATCAACTTGCTCAACTTACGGCTTCTAGTATTGGCCTTCTGTAAGGCAGCCTTCCTCTGCTCAAAGAAGCCACGTAGCCTTGTTCTCCTCTCCTCCTCCAGCTGCTCCCTCTCTTCTGGGCTGAGAGCCTGATATCTCCCAGGCTTTGGGGTCACCAGCTCGGAGGACCATTTTGGGGGAGACATCCCAGTCTTCCTTTGCTTTCCATGATCTCTCTGTAGATTGCACAGGTTTGGGTCTGTGGAGAAAGATGTGCTGTTATTTAAATGGAAAAAAAAACCCAGTACAACTGACAATTTAGCAACCTAAGTTTAATCCAAAGCGGCACAAACACTTGCAAGATGGAGTTCAGGAATCAAAGTGTCTGCTTAATACCAAGCAGCTTTAACTTTACTTCTCTTTACTTCAACTATTGACATATTAAACCATTTAACAAAATGTCGAACTTACAACTGCTAGATTTAGCCTTCTGTTTTGCGGCTTTCCTCCGTTCAAACCAGCCAAGCAACCTCTCTCTCCTTTCCTGTTCCTGCTGGTCTCTAAGAGCAGGGCCCAGAGCCTCAAACCTCACAGGTCTCAGGATCTGCCCAGCACCTGGCACGTGTTTCAGTCTTCCCAGTGTAGGACAAGAACATGACCGAGGCATGAGAGGAGCCTTTGGGCTAGCTTTAGCCATCCTCTCTCTGTCCAACTGAACAACTGGGGTAGTGCTAGTTATTTCCACCTCAGATTTTGAAATCAAACCAGCTGGGTTAGTAAGCCTATCCATCTCCCTGGGTTCCTTAGGAGCTTGATTAGCCATCTTGGTGCCTGGAGGACAGTTGTCTTGATGATTTTTTTTTTTTCCTGAGGGAGAACCTTCTCAACTGTTCAAAATGTCTGCCTCCTCTCTCTTCATGTCAGCCATTAGCTTCTCTGCACGCTTGTCCTCCTCCTTCTGCTTCTTTTTACTTCTGCTCTTCTCCTTTCCTTCTATGGCTTCTTCTGGAACCTCACCCCTCACTGTCTCGGCCTCCAGTTCCTCATCAGGCTCTTGTGAGCAGCAGCTGGAATAAAAAACACAGAATATCTTGTCACAACCAGTGACTTTGAAATCTCAAATGAGTTTGAGCAGATCTAAAAATCTGAATATTCCATTTAGTCTCGACATTCTATTCCGATAGTTTTGCACACAAGCAACCACACTCCAGCGTTGAACTCCACCACTGCCACCTGTCGATTACTATTCAAGTTCTGTTTTTTTTCTGAGCCATTCCAGAGAATCCATTGGTGATTTAACATTGGTGTTCACCTCCACTCTCCTAGATAATAACAAAGCTGGAATGTTCATAGTGACCGCAAGGTTTAACTGTTTTTCACTGTTCACCCTACTTCATCAAGAAAGCCTCTTACATCTAATTTTTTTTTTCTAAATTAATTGCTCACATCATTAGTGCTTTTCATACAGAATACAGCATGATTATGTTGAAGAGTACCAAAGAAATTGACTCCTCACTCTTGCAATCTTCAAATTCGCACGCACACACACACACACACACACACACACACACACACACACACACACACACACACACACACACACACACACACACACACACGTATTGTAACTCTACTCTCCTTTTGTACCTCATTTATCCTGCTCTTGTCCATCATCATCCCCTCTCGGTCCCCATCCACCCAGCGGACATTCCCATGGAACTCTGTCCTGTCCTGTCCTGTCTGGTAGTGGACTCTAGCATTCCTTGACAGCTCCTCATAGCTGCCCTGAGCAGCAGCAAAGTGTGCGCCGCCTAATGTCACTGGAGTAAATATTTGGAGGGATTATCACCATGATCTGATTAGTTCCGATGGGAGACAGCACGGCTGTGTGTGTGTGTGTGTGTGTGTGTGTGTGTGTGTGTGTGTGTGTGTGTGTGTGTGTGTGTGTGGGGGCTTTGGCTGCTCCATTCCTGTCCAGCGGCAGGACTCTCTGCTCAGCTGAATTTCCAGCCCTTAATTAGTCTCCCTGTGGACGGCTTCACCCAAAGCGAGCATCTTAAACATGCATATGTGTGTACACACACACACACACACACACATATACATTTACACACACACACACACACACTTTCT
This sequence comes from Sardinella longiceps, assembly GCA_027497455.2. Taxonomy (NCBI): domain Eukaryota; kingdom Metazoa; phylum Chordata; class Actinopteri; order Clupeiformes; family Clupeidae; genus Sardinella; species Sardinella longiceps. The sequence goes on from JAODXP020000025.1 coordinate 27,960,314, forward strand.
TGAGTTTCAGGCCTTTGAGAAATGTGTGTGTGTGTGTGTGTATGTATGTGTCATGGAAAGTGAGAAGGAGAAGGAGAGGTAGATGAAGCGCTGGAAGGAAAGAGGAGAGTGAGGGAGACAAAATAACCCAAGGCTCCAGCACAGGTGGCATTGGAGACTGGCCAACAAGTTTGGATATTTTCCCCTGAGGTCTTATGGGTCGTGTGGCGTATTACATAAGCGTTCCTCACACACACACACACACACACACACACACACACACACACACACACACATATATGCGTGCGCACAGCGCTCCCCGCTGCTGTTCATTTAGAGGAGGTGGGAACAAGGGGGAAGCCTTCAGTTACCGGAGCAACAGGAGGGAAGAGGAGGAGGATGAGAAGACAACAAGCGCACCGTGACTCATCACCCAGCATAGCACTGCCACGGTAACGGTTGCCGTGAGTCACGCTATGGCATTTCCGTGGTGGATTGAAAGAGGAGTGATTTGGGTGGGGGGAGATTATGATGATGATGATGACTATGATGAAGACGAAGATTAGGATGATGAGGATTAAGTTTGGGAGGAGGAAGAGGAGGAGTATGGTGGTGGTGATGGTGCTACCTCTTTAGAGAAGAATTGTAGCAGTGGTTTTGGGATGAGTAATCATCTCCCATCTCTGATGGAGGGCATTTAGCTGGGTGTATTTGCAGAGAACTTCCCGGGCACAGTAAAGGTGGCTACAGATCAAAGGTCCGCGACGAGACGGGCTGTGACGTTCTATAAACCTGTAACATTCGAAAACTCCGCAACTGCGATATGACATGTTAAATCTTTTGCGACGGCTTGCAACTGCTTGCAACAACCTGCAACGATTCATCCATAGTCAGTTAGTGTAACGGTGGTAGCTATCAGCTGGCATCCAGCTAGGTGTTAGAAGGTAAATTGCTGTTTTGAGTCCTAGAAAGGCTCAAAGTAGCCCCACACTTCATTGATAGTGTAATGAGGGTTCCAACATCTAAAGTGAGGCATTGAAACCTAGTAAGTGTACAGTAAGCATCTCGCTTCAACTAGCAAGGGCTCTTCTCAGGCCTGCATATATCACACCGGTTGGTATTCTTCGCCACACATTCATATAGCATCAAAAAGTGCCTCCAAGGTACCACAGTATTTGTAATATCAATGTGCCAGACTATAGAAAGTCCTAGTAGCCCAGGACAGTGATGTTGAGTGTGTGTGTCAAGCCGAGTGCAGGGATGTTGAGTTTGTTTGTGTGTGTGTGTGTGTGTGTGTGTGCAAGCGCGTATGTGTGTGTGTGTGTGTGTGTGTGTGTGTGTGTGTGTGTCAAGCCGAGTGCAGGGATGTTGAGTTTGTTTGCGTGCGTGTGTGTGCGTGCGTGTGTCAAGCCCAGTGCAGTGAAGTTGAGTGTGTGTCTTGTCTCGCTCCAGAGAGTGAGTCGCCAATAAAGGAGCACTGATTCTGGTCACTTTAACCCACTGATCTATGCTGATGATGGAAGTCTCTCCAGTGTCTGTGTGCTCGTGTGTATTCTGAAGAGGGTGCTCTGTGTGTGTGTGTGTGTGTGTGTGTGTGTGTGTGTGTGTGTGTGTGTGTGTGTGTGTGTGTGAGAGAGTAGGTGGTGTGAAAGTGAGACAGAGGCTGCCGAGGGCGTCCTGATGGCCAATTTGTTCTCGCCTCCCACCCTGCTGCTGTGACATGAATAGCATTTGACTCACTCCTATGCTCTCTCTCTCTCTCTCTCTCTCTCTCTCTCTCTCTCTCTCTCTCTCTCTCTCTCTCTCTATATCTCGAGTGACTCTCTCTCTCTCTTTTATATTGAGTGACTCTATATATACACACACACACACACACACACAAGAACTGTCCTTGACGAGCCCTGTTAGCTCAATCAGTTCATTTCATTTACAGTATTGACTGCATCAATTCCATTAGACCTCTCCCCCGCTCCCCCTCCCTCTCTCTCTCTCTCTCTCCTGTTGTCGTTCTCTTTGTCCTCCCTCCCTCACTTCTGTCACTCTGTTTGACATTGATGTTTAGCACAATGATGACACACACACACACACGCACACACACACACACACACTGAGTTGCATAACTGAGCCCAGTCTGCTAAAGACTGACTCATTGTTAGTATATGATTGAATGCACACACTCACTCTCTCTCTCTCTCTCACTCACTCACTCACTCACTCACTCACTCACACACTCACACACACACACACACACACACACACACACACACACACACACACACACACACACACACACACACACACACACACACACACACAAACAATGTTATGAATGAAAGATCAGTAACTGTACTATGTTAAAATGGAATAGTTTCTCAAAATGTCTAACACATGTTTTCTCTGTGTAGTTCAGTTAGCTAAAGAACCAAATAGGCTAGAAAACGTGGTTAAAGGTAGGATCCATGATGTTCTCCTGGAGCACTTTTTTACAGTATCACTTAAACTCCCCCTCACATCCTGATTGCAAACAATTAACTAAATACACTAACACAAACACAAAAAATACGAGTCAACTGTTGAACGAACAAGACACGAAAACGGCATCCAATCAAAATGATTGAATGACGATATGTCTATCAAACTCAACCATCAACGCCCTAGACGGCGCTAATCCTGTACCGTTGACGCAAAAACTGAGGAAGCATGTATTTTCAAATGTAGCCAGTTCAAACGTTCAAACTCATTCCCAAAAGCAGAGTTGCTAACTGAAGTCGGTATTGTCCCATGCCAGTGACATAGTGGAGCGCAGATGCAGCCGAAACTATGCAAATTTCCATTTTGGAAATGGAGCGATATATTTACATTTTTCTAAATATCTTTTTTTGCACCAATTGTTTATATTTTAGATAGGTGATGTATTATTGACTACATTTTAGCCCATTTCAGTTCATCTTTAAGTCCAACAAAGTGTTAATGCAGGCTGAAATCCAGTACTTTTGGGAAGCGGCCGCCAGAGCTGCGCTGCGCTATGCTGTGGAGCAGATGCTTTGCACACAGGGAGGGCAGTCTATTAAACATGCACAAAGCCAGTGGGGAATGATGGTGAAATGTCAGTATTGCTAGCTGGAGCATCAGAGTGAACTCTTAGTCAAGGTGCTGATGCTGTAGCTGGCAGACAGGCCGGTCGGCAGGGAGACAGGCAGGCAGTGGGAACTCTGTGGTGCTCAGTAGCATCTCTATGGGCTGTCTAGGGTGCCTGGTTTCCATGACGTTCCAAACACACTGCTTTCCACTCACCCCTGACTGACCCCCTCATCTGGGCCAAGTGTTCGACTGCACTTGCGTCATCCTGTGTGTGTGTTTTTGTGTGTGTGTGTGTGTGTGTGTGTGTGTGTGTGTGTGCAAAGGGTGTTGGGTGGTCATAGGCAACTGACCTGATATGACCCCAGAAGCCTAGCAGAGGCTTGGTCCCCGTTGGCCTCAACCAAAGGATGAGCCGTCTTCTGTCTAGGAAGACTTTTGAGACACGCACACATTAACCCCCACCCCACACCCCCCCACACACACACACAGAGGAGCACACACACACACACACACACAGAGAGATTGTCCTTGAACATCTGAGCTGCAGCGACAGATAAAAGGCTTTGTTGTCAGGAGGGTGTCACCATCTTTCCTATCCCATATCTGTAGCAGGATGTCCGAGGCATCTAATGAGCCTAATCTGGATTAGAGCGCTGTGTGTGTGAGTGTGTGTGTGTGAGTGTGTGTGTGTGAGTGTGTGTGTGTGTGTGTGTGTGTGTGTGTGTGTGTGTGTGTGTGTGTGTGTTTTGTGTATAAATTAGCACGTTTATTTGTGTTCATGCTTGTGTCACAGTGCAAATTCCTCAGTGTGTTTGTTTATGTGTGCCGTGTGTGTGTTTGTTTATGTGTGCCGTGTGTGTGTGTGTTGTGGGGGTGGTAGAAGAAGCCTTTGCCTAGATGTCCCATCTGGTAATGTAGACCAGTCTGTAGTTGTCTAGCCTGAAACTGGTTCTGTTGACTTAAAGTAAAAGTATGTAGAGGTAAAGTATGTGTGGGCACAGTTGTCCCTCTCACTATTTGCAGAACCTGCACAGACTTGTGACATGGGCTACAGTTTGATGCCCAGACAAGTTGCTAGAAAGCTCAGTCTAGCCTATGTCAAATCAGCTCTAGGAAATTGGTGATTTTTATTCAGTATGTCCTCTCTCATATTGGGAATGGCTAGGCTACTACCTGCCTACTTGCCCATTACTTAGACTTAGAAAGTCATTTAGGAGCAAGAGTTGGTCACGAGCTTAGGAGGAGTCCCACACACTGAACATTATGCAAGCAATAGCCTCATTTCTACGTTTCGGTCTTAGAATTTTATCAGGTAAACTTACCACTCCAATTTACCTGAAGAAGGTCTAAGACGGAAACTTTATATTTGATTTGATCCATAAATAATCTCTTGTTTAATGGTCAGTTTGCGGGACTCATCTAAGCTCTTGATCTGTGACCATTTGGTCGTCTCCAACCCGCTCGCTAAAAGAGGTAGGCCTATGCAAAAAGCTCCAAAGTTGCAAGGAGCAAGAGTTGGTGAAATGGGCTGGCACTGTGTGTGGACGGTATGGAGGATAGTGTGGACATTGTGGGAGGTGCAACGGTGTGATGGATGGGTGGGGGAGTGGGTGTGTTTGCAGTGCTAAAGTGCGGTGGAGCCTGTAATTATGAGGTGTAATGCTTGGAATGTGTGATCACTCCGCCGCAAGGTATTAGGTGTGGTTTGTAGGTCAAGTCGCTTCTCTTGTCTTTCTTACACACACACACACACACACACACACACACATGTACACTAACACACACACACACACACACACACACACACACACTGTTATTCTTAAGCCCCATTATCTTTTTTAAACAGTCACATGCATACATTCACGCACACACACACACACACACGCACACACACACGCACACAAATGTTTCTCCCTATATACCTTTGTACCTTAGTTTCCTTTGTGTTTCCGACAAGTCTGCTTTGCACAGCCATGCTTGGTCATGCAATCCTCTCCAAAGGTCACAACATAACGACGGGTTGACATTTCAGAGGAGGCTGTATGTGCCTCTTTCTGTGTTATGACAAATGTCAGACAATGAAATCAGCCATTAGTCGTGACTTCAGCCACCAGCCCTCTCTCTCTCTCTCTCTCTCTCTCTCTCTCTCTCTCTCTCTCTCTCTCTCTCTCTCTCTCTCCCTCTGCCTCTCTCTCTCTCTCTCTCTCTTTCTCTCCCTTTTGCATTGTCATTCTTCATGCTTCTATCTATCCTTATCTCATTATCACACACAAACACACACACACACTGCACACCCAGCTGCAATGTGTCATATCAGCCTGCCATTTCCGGACCTCCAGCTGCCAGTTTGCTCTTGGCAGAGTCGGTACCAGGCTTGCCCAGGAGCTGTGTGTGTGTGTGTGTGTGTGTGTGGGGTGGGTACACTGGGCATCCAGCTCCCCCCCCTCCCCCAAACACCCCCTCACCCCTCCACGGTGTTGGGCCAGAGAGGAGATGGGAGACTGGGCACTAATGAGCACTCCAGGTCTCTTCGCCCACGGTACAGAATGAAGAGCTTTAACAGCCAACCCTCCCTCCCTTTCTCTCCCATCTTATCCCAGCACAGTGCGTGGCCTCGGCCCGGGGCCCAGTCCAAAAGTGAGCCACTGTCTGTCATTGAGGCTGGGGGTGGAGGGAGGCTGAGGCTGAGGCTGAGGCTTATGAGTGGTATTGATGCTGAGGTGCCTTTGTCACTAATCCCCCTGCCTGCCTGCCTGCCTGCCTGCCTGTCTGTCAGCGCCACCCACTGTAGATTCCATGACACCCTGCCCAGTCTACATAGCTGATTGAGGCCAAATTGCGAGTGTAAGAAAGAAAAGAAAAGAAAAGAAAAGAAATGTTGAGTCAGATTCATGAGCGTCATGACTTGGAAGTGTCATGTGTGATGATGCCAAATCCATGCTTGACAGTCTTTTTTTCCGGACAGAAAAGAAATATTTATGATTCAATTTCCAAAAACTTTGCTGGTATTAAAGCTCATACTGTTCTGTATGCCTTGGTCATCTTCTCCAGAGATATATTGAATAATAAGACTGCGGTGTTCACTTCACACATTACATTTCTATTGCATGTAATGTGTCTGTCCATAAACAAAGCCTAACTGTAGCATTAGTTATATAAAGTACTGTGGCCTGAAGGACAGCGTAGTTGAACACCTGCCCCAGAATGTTTGCATATTTTGGGTCTGAACATGTGATATTTTGGGCCTGACTTTCGATCTCATTTGCCTATTATATCCTCAAGATCTCAACCCATACATACCCAAACATCCAGATGTTTGACTTAATTACAATTAAGCCCACTGGCCAAGTGCTAGGCCTATAATGTGCCCTATAATGTGTGTGTGTGTGTGTGTGTGTGTGTGTGTGTGTGTGTGTGTGTGTGTGTGTGTGTGTGATGCAGCAGACTGAAGGTGTGTGAGTGAGGAGCTTAGAGCCCAGCAGGGGTGCGAGGGCATCTTACACACACACACAGACACACAGTAAGATCTTTATAATGAATCCCATCATGACTCTGCATGAGCCGGTGGCTGTAATCTCTGAAGGACATGAGAGACTCTCAACACACCACATACACACTCACACAGTACACCCTTACACACACTCTCTCTCACTCACGCCTCACACTCTGGAGTCTTAATTACTTCAGCCACACACAGCGGCAAAGTGCTGAAACACACTCAGTGTTTACATGTTTTTGTTTACATGTTGACGCTGAAGGCTGTGCCAATTTACCGTCAGTTGCTTCTTCACATCCCTTTATGGTTTTAATTGACTATGATAAACAATTAATACTAACATATTTCAGTATTGCTAATCATCAAAGATACATTCTTGAATCAAATTGTTATCCTAGTGTCATAGTATTGTGACTTACCTGGAAATTATCCCACATATACCTTGAGACAGGAATCACAAATCACAAAGAGTAGGCTACAGCTCAGCTGGCATAGAAATAAAATGGTGTTGATAAGACAGATTAAATTCCCTGAAGAGAGAACACTGCTAGTGGAAAAACACACCTCCCCTCTAAGATTTTGAAGTGGCTTTGAATAAAAGTGTACTACAGTAGATGTAAATGGCCATGGTTGCACACTACAGCATTAAATTGGAATGCCAGCTGTGTAGGAATAGCAGCGCTAGGCTAGGGTATTACGAGTGCGGATGCTAGGCTAGCTCATGGCGTGTGGGTGTAGCGATGGCTGGATGAGTCATGAGGTGTGGGATAGGATAGTACAGATGGGTCAGAAGTGCCCCACTTCTATGTGTGCAGAGCTTCCAACTTTTTCCAAGGCACGGATGGCCCCTATTGAAATGGACACTATTCAGCTGCAGTGTCAGTGTTATAAGTGTGCCAATGCGTTCTGTAGACTATCCAGTGTCGGTATTTTGTGCTATCACAAAGGAATATTTGAGCAGGTGATCAGTGTAAAAGTGTTGCCATGACAACAGCGACTACAAAATCTTGTCAGAGTTGGGTTTTTCTTTTTTTTTTTCTTCTTCTTTTTCCCCCATCAAAGCTGGAGACCTCGGTTGATCTTTTGGCGTGTTGTGTTGCGTTGGCCCGAGATGTGGCAGAGGTGTCGTCACGACTACACAGCACAGGCTGCTGCTGCTGCGAATCTGCTCGGGTGTCGCAGCAGCCGCTCCAAACCACAGCAGTTTCTCCAGTTAGTGGAGATATTGCCATGACAACCAGACCACTAATTGGTCGATTGTTTGGTTGTTTGTTTGGTCGGTAGTAGTGGTGGTAGATGTACAACAGTGGGCACTGGACAGGAGGGATGCGAGGGCATCTTACACACACACACACACACACACACACACACACACTTGGTAAGATCTTTATAATGAATCCCATCATGACTCTGCATGAGCCGGTGGCCACAATCTTTGAAGGATATAAGACACTCTCAACATACACACACACACACACACACACACACACACACACACACACACACACACACACACACACACACACACACACTAAGGACTAATTGGTGGGTTGGTTGTTTAGTTGGTGGGTAGTAGTGGTGGTAGAAGTGCAACAGTGTGCAAAAGGGACCACCGCCGCGGGCTGAGTTGCACTACACTGCACTGCACTGAGCTGAGTTGAGCAGAGGCATCAGTAGCCTTGTGATAGCAGATAGATCTGATAGATACCAGACGCTAAAAATAGAGGAGCAGAAACAAGAATGTCTGTGAGGAAAAACCCAGAGGAGACCAATGATGTAGGGTTGCTTTGGAAGAGAGTGAAAGGGGGTGTGTGATGGGTTGGAGTGTGAGCCTGAGAGAGTGAGAGAGAAAGAAAGAGAGAGAGAGAGAGAGAGAGACTCTTCACTGTCAATGCTGCCACTGGGATGGCATTCCTCCATCTTCTGAAGACTTTTGTGTGACATGCTGTCTGTCAGTTAGTCTGGACTCAGTGGGCTGGTAGCACTGTAGCTGCTGCAAAGTTAGCCTTAATTAGCAGCACCAGTTTCTAGCCGCTAGCTGTGCTAGCCTAACTCTTAAGCCTCCTCTTGGCGCCAGTTTCCACTGTTCCATCTCCACCATTCACTCTTACTGCTGCACCATCACCAACTCGATCCAAGTAAGGTATCTTCATGGAAGGGCTGACTAACTATTTTGACAAGAAAACTAGTTTTTACCTTGAACCACGGCCCGGTTTTACTTTTACTTTTAGAAAGGGATTTCAAAAATGAGTAGCATGTTTGTAAATACCGCTCACTATTATTAGCCCCCTGTGACTTCTTACTACTCGAGGCCATTTGATGTGGTTTGCACAGTCGGTGGTGGGAGACTTTCACTTCCTCTGGCATCTTAAGTGATGTGTGGGGCCTGCACTGGAACACAAGCTTTAACACACAGACAGCGGGTGATCACGTTAGGACGGAGCTGTGTTCTTGGTTGTTGGAAGTGCAGGCCCATTTGTGGTTGTCTGTCTCTTGCCTGAGGAGAGCTATCGTTAGCAATGCTTTATGGTAGAGGGATTTTGATGGCTTGCTTGTGCTGGTAGTTTATGGACCCCATTTTGTGGACCTTGATTTTCTTCTTCTTTTTTTTTTCTGGCATTGTTAGGATTTGCTTTGGCGTGCTCCTTTTTTAACGAGCACAGATCTACTTTTCACACATTTTTACATGTTTGCTTTTAACTCATCGAATCCAGTGTACTGGATATCATTACGTTCAGCTCGCTGGGTCGTGGCGACCACTGGATGTCAGACGCTCAGGGTAACTTTGCATCCTTGAAGGAAAACCAATGTTGTGTACCAAACACAGACAGACAGACAGACAGACACACACACACACACACACACACACACACACACACACACACACATACACACACACACTGACATTTTGTAGGCTGGGTGGAAATGTTTGGCAAGCAGAATGCTGCAATTGCGTTTCCCCCCGTAGAGTTCTGGGTCAGAGAATGCCCAGCCTGAAGTGTAATTACCCTTCACTACCCGTCCAGATGCTTTGGAAACCAGCACTTCTCTCTCTTTCTTCTTTTTTTCCCTTGCTCAGGATAATTAGCCTGAATGCACAATAGCACAGTGTGCGTATCTTGATCTCTTTATTCGCTAAATATAGAAGATTACTGGGGGTTGCGGGGTGGGGAGAGGAACTAGTTGGTAGAGTTTGAAAAATATCACTCGAGGCTTCGCTTGGCTCGACATCCACAGCACAACAGTGACAGATGGGAGCTGCCAGAAATGCCCTTTTTTTGTTTTTCACTCACAAATTCATTTTTATTAACCGAGTCTCTGTGTCATAAAGAGGGGGGGAGGGGAGGGTGGTGGAAGTGTCCTTTTGATCCAGTCTGTGTTTTTATTCCTGTGACAGAGTGCATTACATAAATGTGTTCTCTTCCTCTTTTTCCTCCCCCCTCCGCTTGTTTCTTTTTTTAATCCCGTCTTTAAATCATTCTCATTTGCTGGATGACTGCAGCCCTGTGCAGTGGGCCAGAAACAAGTATCTTTTTTTGGAGGCTTTCTATTTTCTGTTCTTCTTTTATTCTTTCTGCCCCCCAAGGAAGAATGTGCCAGAGATTCTGTGGGTAGTTTTTCTCTCCTGTCTATTCATTTGCTGAAGCGTAACATCTCTCTCTCTCTCTCTCTCTCTCTCTCTCTCTCTCTCTCTCTCTCTCTCTCTCTCTCTCTCTCTCCCTCTTCCTCTCTCTCCTCTCTGCTCATCTCTCTCTGAGCCTCTTGGCCACACATATATTCTCTCCGCGACTCTCTCCGCCCAGTGACAATCCTGACTTTGACCCAGAGGAGGATGAACCCATATTTAGAGGCACTCTTAGCCACAAACCAGGTAAGCAAGCTCCCGCAATTCTAACCTCATATGACGGGTGAACTACTGGTTCTCTTAACTAAACAAAGCTAGCATATTAGCAGGTTTATTACCTCCTCTAAGTTAACTTAGCCAAAACTTAACCACCTACTTGGAATACCCCCCCTGAAAAAAACAATAACAACAACAACAAAAACACGGAAAGCATAAAAATGGAGAATAAACAATCATTTCATAGTGATAGTGACATTGCAGTATATTTCTAGTTCTACTACAGAGCCATTCCACAGGTCAAGCGTTCACACCAAGAGCTACTAAAACTGTAAAATGGCCGGAAGTCATTCACTCTCTACGGGCAAGAGCGACAAAAGCTACAAAAGCTACCAGCTGTAAAAGTTGAGCGATTTGAGCGACTAAAAAAAGCTAAAAAATGGTCAACTTTATGGAAATTAGCTATGACGCGTTTCGGCTGTAAAATCTAAGCGCAATTTAGCAGTTGCTTTTTTGAGCTACAAAAGTGATTTTGTAGCTTTAGTAGCTGTTGGTGTGAACGTACAGTAAGTTGTGCTTTTCCTCTCTGTGTGCTCAGCTGGTGTATGAGTTCATGCTGAGGTTTCTGGAGAACCCTGACTTCCAGCCCACCATTGCCAAGAGGTACATCGACCAGAAGTTTGTGCTGCAGGTAAGCAAGGCCCACTCCAACACCGTCTGTGTTAGCTGTGTTAGTTCTCACTGAAGACACACATTTCCACATCACATTTTTCAGACTACAATATACTACAATAAGTTAATTGGTTAGGTTTGGACTGGACCTTCCTGGGAAGATGAAAGGCAAAACTTCACAGCCCAACTTGACAACTACAATGTAACCAACACAAGCTTAGCCTGTGCAGTCGGGCTATTGGTATTGGTATCTCATTCATTCATTCAAAATTAGTTTTAATCTGTATTTAATAATGTTCCCCTGACAGAGTTTTAGCAGATTGAAGAAGATGGAGAGAGTGTGATGCAGTGGCCATTTCTCCCTGCCCTGCCCAATCTCCTGAATTTCTATATATATTATATAAAATATGCATGCCGCAATAATATTTACATGTATCCTTGAGATATGGAGATGTGTGGAGTTGAGATGCAAAGGAGAGATTGTATTGCAGAGAGAGAGAGAGAGAGAGAGAGAGAGAGAGAGAGAGAGAGAGATATTCTCACCAACTGCTTTTCTATCTTCCTCTCTCTGCTGCAGTCTGAGAATGCACTGCTAGACACTAGAAGGAATAAGGGAATAGAAGCCAGTGATCGAAATTGACAAAGTCGTGTAGCATGAGGAACTGAAATTGTCTTGTGTCTTAAATTGACCACACACTCACACTATTCCAAGGCAAAATAAACAGCAATGCTCACAGCAGAAACCACTTCCTCCATCGCAGTGGCCAAAAAAAAGCTTTTTCACAATCTCTCTTTCCGGGGCTGAGGACACATCCGCGCCGGCCTGGGTGCCATGGACACACCAGCAGGTGCCATGTTTGTTTACCTGCTACACTGATTTCCAGGAAGTGCCCCCACTCATGCAGTCGCTTTTAAAGGTGTAGTCCATGATTCTGGTGGAAGGATAGGTCTATGTGTATTATATGGTCAATTCATTAGCCAATCAAATTAGAATCAATACGTTCATGCCTCTCAAATTAGAATCAATACGTTCATTGCGATTGGTTGTCAGCATGCACAGCTTGATCTGGAGTGGGAAATTTGCAACGGAGTGTGCACTACAGAAAAAGTTTTTTTTTTTTTTTTGTTTTTTTGTCTGAGCACATCAAACACTGATCACTTGATCACTGAACCATTCATTGGATTTGGCGTAAGGGGAAAGTGTGAGGTTAGCAGTTGGTCATTTGGAGGCAATCATGGATGTTGTGGCTAAACGAAAGCTAACCCTCGTCTCAAATTTTAGAAGTAGAGTTTATCCACTTCTCAATATGCATCTGGTTTATGAGTTTCATATCATCTACAGTTTCATATCATCTATCTTCATATGAGTTTATGCATCAAATTAAATTTTAACATTGCCAACTCCCATTATATTATCCCTATCTAAAATGTAATGCCACAGCAATAATCTTCCTAGCCTGACATAGCCCGCCCGTAATACGAATGTTCATCCGTATCCATGGTCTGGGGACAGTCTTCTGGGGCGGGTTTACATCGGTAGAGAGACAACCGGCCAATAAGCGAAGCTGATTAGACGAGCTGTCCAATCGTTTCTAACCAGAACTGAATGCCCTCCCCCCGCCCTATAATCGCGTCAGGTTAAAGAACCTCCAAACCATGACTGCAGAAGAACAGCAGTATTATGGTCAAGGCTATAATCTTCCATCATCACACACGTTCCACATGGCTTTTTAAACATCCGATTTGACATATTATAGCCCCCTTTCCAGTGATCACAAAATGCATAATTCACCCATCTCTTATTTTGCCACTACAACACTGCAGGCAATGAATGAATAGGGTACTATAGCGTGTCCCTCTGTGCATTGGTCAGGTGGCTTTTAGGTGATGAGTGGTTGGCTGTATGTATGTGAGCTACAGGTGGTCTCCCCTGGCACCTCTCAGCACAGCTCAGCACCTCCATCTGTATGCGTCTCACAAAGCAGAAGGTCATTAAATCGCCTCATACTAATTAGCTGTTTGTCACTCCCGTAGCATTCGGATCAAAGCGCTGTTTTGAAAACAGTCGGTGGTCTGTTCATGTTAGACACCAAAAGGTCACTGCTTCACTGATGCAAACAGAAGGTGTGTGTGTGTGTGTGTGTGTGTGTGTGTGTGTGTGTGTGTGTGTGTGTGTGTGTGTGTGTGTGTGTGTGTGTGTGTGTGTGTGTGTGTGTGTCAGTGTGTATTGTGCATTTATTGGTTTTGTTTTTGATTTACTGTGGCCTAAGGTTGCTGATGAACTTTGGCTAACTCTGCCTGTTTTCAGAATGCCTTTGTCAGTCATGTTCATTCTTGTTGTTGTTTGTTTTCAACAGGCGTTTTTATTTTCTTTTGGCCTCTACAATACATCAAACAGTGCAGCTGTGCCAATGAATAATTGGCTTGAAACAAAACTGGCCTGCCTCTTCAAAAACACACACACACAAGCTAGAGGCCCATTTAAAGGGATGAAAAACTTTTTTTTTTTTTTCATCCCTTTGATTTATTTTAGTCGTACTTCACCTGAACTACAAACAATTTTGTGGGGTTTTTTTTTTGTTTGTTTGTTTTGTTTTTTTGAAAGTCTCATGCAAGGCCAGGATCTCTCTCTCTCTCTCTCTCTCTCTCTCTCTCTCTCTCTCTCTCTCTCTCTCTCTCTCTCTCTCTCTCTCTCAATTTCAATTTTTCAATTTAAGAAGCTTTATTAGCATGACCATAATGTTATACGGTATTGCCAAAGCATTGAAATAAACAATATTACAACAGCATTGTAATGTAACAATAATATAACACGTAACAACAGTAACGACAATAACATGTGTGTGTGTGTGTGTGTGTGTGCGTGTGTGTGCGTGTGTGTGTTTGTGTGTCGGTGTGTGTGTGTGTGTGTCTGTGTGTGTGTCTGTGTGTG
>JAODXP020000025.1:27979314-27986814 GCA_027497455.2 Sardinella longiceps
AGGCAGTGTGTAAGGGGGTCTCTCTGCAAGCCTGATGCGGATGCTCTGGGTTTCCAGTTTGGCAAACGGCTGATTTCAGCAGCTATTTGGAACAGCTCTGTCTCCATTCAGTATTTATTTGACATTTTTGGATATGGATGCTGCCGCGGCGGTAAACATGTTCCCTTCCAGGTTGTGGGCCGAGGGAGGAGAGGGGGGGAAAGGGGAGGTCAGCTGGAAGCAGACTGACTGGGGATCAGTTCACAGCCGTCCCCAGAGAGGCCCAGGGCCCGTCCACCACGGCCCGGCTGTCCCTCAGGCTCCCCAGTTCCCATGCAGAGCAGGTATTTTTAACCCAGAGATGGAATAGGGGGAGGAGAGAGAGAGAGAGAGAGAGAGAGAGAGAGAGAGAGAGAGAGAGAGAGAGAGAGAGAGAGAGAGAGAGAGAGAGAGAGAGAGAGAGAGAGAGAGAGAGAGAGAGAGAGAGAGAGAGAGAGAGAGAGAGAGAGAGAGACATATGTTTGGGCTTATAGAGTCCTAGGCCTATAGATATATGTGTATGTATAATCCGTTTGCACGCGTATGTATGTTATGTATGTAGATACTGTATATATGCATGTATGTATATTATATGTGTGTGTGTGTGTATATATGTGTGTGTACATGCCATGGGACAGTTCTTTAACACTTCTACCCAAATGCTGCCTTGGTTGGGGTTGTAGATGGTCATTGTTTGGGTGGCGGGACATTTTATCTGTTATCAGTCAGAGGATGAGGGGGTCGGAGGGGGTGGGAGGGTGAAGGAAGTGGCGGGGTCGCAACCTCTGCTGTGGATCCGCTGAGGAAGTGTGCGTATGTAGCTTGCTGCGCCACATAGACTTCCTGATGGCCTCATGTCCATAGACATGTCAACACACACACACACACACACACACACACACACACACACACACACACACACACACACACACAATTAGAAATTTAATCAAATAAGTAAGTGTGATTAAAAAGCTATTGCTTCCTTTTTTCCCCTGGGATCAAGAAATGTGTGTTATTGTTACAAATGGCTGTAGAGAACAGACAGACAGACACACACACACACACATCTGCACATTCATGGAAAAAAAGGTCACTCAAGCCTATCTGTTTTCCTGTCCGTTTTGTTGTAGTGCATAATTTTAGCTCTTTCTTTCCCACTCTCTCTTGTGCTGGATGAAAACATCCAAAGAGCAAAGCTCTCTCTCTCTCTCTCTCTCTCTCTCTCTCTCTCTCTCTCTCTCTCTCTCTCTCTCTCTCTCTCTCTCTCTCTCTCTCTCTCTCTCTCTCTCTCTCTCTCTCTCTCTCTCTCTCTCTCTCTCTCTCTCTCTCTGATGAGCTCGGCTCTTTGTGGAGGCCTCTCCATGTGCATGAGCCCCTCCCCCCCACCCCCCTGTGTAAGAACAAAAACAAAAACACGTCCAGTCCGCACAACAATAAGGTGACAGGCAGCCGAGTGCAAACACCTCCTGGAGATGACACAAGCAGCCCAGGCCAGCCAACAGATCCTCTCCTTGTTGACGTAAACACTGTGATACCGCTGATGCGTGTAAACACAACGCTAGCCGGGCACAGGCAGGGAGATGATTTAGTGAGCAACCACACACACACACACACACACACACACACACACAATCAGTCATTGCGTATGTTTCCTGAAGGGGTGTGTATTCTTTAGCAGGTCAAAGGTCAAGGTCACAATCTTGCCATTCTCTAGGCCAGGGTTCTCTCCCCAAAGTAAAGGTCCAAGATGGTCGTCCCAGGGTGATTTGGAGGTTTTGGGTGCAGACTGTGTTCCCATGTATCCTCAGCTGCCATTCAAGGTGATATCTGTGATGAGTTTTATCGAGAGGAGGACAAATACATGATTGTAGACTTTGTGTGTGTGTGTGTGTGTGTGTGTGTGTGTCTTCTCAGGAAAACAAAATGAGCACAACATCAGCAGATGGAGCCCCACCCACAAGCAAATAAATAAGTACACTCACAAACAAACACACACACACACACAAATACACACCCCATTTCATTTAAATAACAGGGACAGGCCATTGATCCCAGCTGCATCCTGTTTGTTCCTGGCCGTGTGTGTGTGTGTGTGTGTGTGTCCGTATGCATGCCTTTGCCCTTACATGTGTTCTACCTTGTCCATAATTCGTTGGGTCACAAGTAGGAAGTGTAGAAATAAAGCTGGTGGGAACACACCCTGGTACTTCCTTAGTTAATATATCCTCTTGCATATATATCTACACACAGTTTACTATTGGCTAAGAGGTGTGTGTGTGTGTGTGTGTGTGTGTGTGTGGTGATGTGTAATGACCAGTACTGTAGTTGTGGGAGGTTGGTACTCGTGGTCGTGTTTGATGTGAGTCATGTTTACTTTTTTTTAACATGCTGCACTTTGTACTTTCACACCAGCTTTACCTCAATGATACAACCAACACACACACTCACTCACTCACTCACTCACTCTCTCTTTCTCTCAGTAAAGCCACACCACCCCCTATCTGTGTGCGTGGTTGTAAAGCATTCCTGTCACCGTGGTGATGGAGATTCTGTCCTTGGGTCTGTTTCCCGACTCTTACATAAGCTGTGCAGGACGGAAGAAAATGGGTTTTGATGGCTCCTCACACACACACACACACACACACACACACACACACACACACACACACACACACACACACACACACACACACACACAAGCACACACACAAGCACACCTGTGCTCTCTTTCACCTTATTATTTCTCTAAAAATCATATTAAATCAAATTCAGGACAGGTGCTTTATCAGCATGGCTCCTGATAAGTGTTGCCAAAGCAATGGCAACGTGTAATAAAACAAGTCTGTTAAGTACCGTAAATAGAAAAAAAAGAAATAACAATAAGGTATTATTATCTTTCCCAAACACGCTCTTTCAGAGTGAGAGTGAGGGAGAGAGAGAGAGAGAGAGAGAGATTGATTTGTCTTAATTGCATTAGAATATAAACTGCTCCCCTTTCTGTACTTCATGGTTTTCAAAAGGTTTCAGAGGAAATGTCATATCAGGCTTACAAAGTGTGTGTGTGTGTGTGCACACGGAAGGGTGCATGAAAATGTATTTATAAAAATAAATTGTAATTTTAAATTCATCGCAAGATACTTTTGCATCTGAACTCTTCATATACTGTACTACCTGTGGTCATTCTGTATGGGCAATGAATTGTGCATAGTATACTGTACAGTGCTCTACCCCCTCATTCAGCCTCACAGATCACTTACCAGATATGTGTTTGTTTATTTATTTATTTGTGTACGTTTGTTTGTTTGTTGTTTTCTTTATTTTACATAGGAGTGCAGGTTGGTCAACTGATTGGATACATAGGAATTCAGTAATGTAGTAGATTTTGCGTTTAAGTGGACTGAATTATTCTGAAGGAATTTCTTTCTTTCTTTCTTTCTTTCTTTCTTTCTTTCTTTCTTTCTTTGTCTTTCTCCCTCTCTCTCTATCTATCTCTCTCTGTCTCTATGTAGCTGCTGGAGCTGTTTGACAGTGAGGACCCACGGGAGCGTGACTTCCTGAAGACTGTACTCCACCGCATCTACGGGAAGTTCCTGGGACTGCGTGCCTTCATCAGGAAACAGATCAACAACATCTTTCTGCGGTGAGACACACACACACACACACACACACACACACACACACACACATGTAGCTGCACACCAAACCACACACGAGCACACAGATGCAAACATTTAAACGTTGGTTTAGATAACAGTTGAACTTACACATACAGTACACAGTACACATGCTGTATATATTTAGCCTGTACACACAATGTAGATGACGTAAATGACACACATGACATGCACACATATGCCTTTGCAGATGCATGTAGGCATAATCATACACAAGTACAAAAGACTCCACATTACGTAGTCACATACTGTACATTGCCTGCGCTATACTGAACACACGAGAACAGGCCCGCAAGTGGTCTCTCATTTCAAACCTTTATTTTTTTCAACAGCTTAGTAAGTACAACTAGGGATTAGCTTCAGCTAATTTTGCTCTCAAGGCAAGTTTCTCCACACACACACACACACACACACACACACACACACCACACACACACACACACACACACACACACACACACACACACACACACACACACACACACACACAGGAAAATCTATATGCTCAGGAGCACAACATACTCCCATTGTCACACACACATACACGCACACTGTCCATGTGAAATCTTGCAGAGAGAGAGAGAGAGAGAGAGAGAGAGAGAGAGAGAGAGAGAGAGAGCTTAGATGGGATGTTTATGACCTTAAAGCAGCTGCATGTTGCCCCCGGTAACCCATGCTGAGCATGAAACACATCTGGATATTTGTGTGTCTGTGAGGCCACTAATGGCAGGGGGTCACTCTGAGGGCAGCAGGGTAACTGTGTGTGTGTGTGTGTGTGTGTGTGTGTGTGTGTGTGTGTGTGTGTGTGTGTGTGTGTGTCAGGATGATCATTCTGTGTCGGAACATTGTTGTGAGCATGTGTGGATATCAGGGTGGTCTTTCTGTGGTGTAACATTGTGTTGTTGTTGTAGTGTGTGTGTGTGTGTGTGTCAGGATGGCCATTTCTGTTGTGTGTCTCCATTGTTGTGAGTGTGTATGGATATCAGTGTTTTTTTTCTGTGGTGTAACATTCTGTTGCTGTCCTGTGTGTGTGTGTGTGTGTGATCTACAAACCCATAAGAACATTGACCATGCAGGCACACGGTCCACAGGGTTCCCCAGCACCTCTCTCAGAGCAGTCATAAAGAGCCTGTGCTCTTTCACCCCTCTCTTCTCTATCCCTCCCTCCCTCCCTCCCTCCCTCTGCATACTTTAACCCACACTTTAGCCTTTTTCCTGTCTTCCTCCGTCACTCGCTCGTGTTCCTTACGTCACTCATTCTTTCTGACACTCATTCAGTGATCCCTCACTCTCTCTAGCTAGCTCTGGTTGGTTCCATTTGTTTTGATCTTTGCCCTCTTCTTCACACACCCCCCCCTCTCTCTCTCTCTCTCTCTCTCTCTCTCTCTCTCTCTCTCTCTCTCTCTCTCTCTCTCTCTCTTTCTCTCCTTTTCAGTGTCCCCCTCTCTCTACATGTAGCTAGCTCTTGTTCTTCTAATTTTTTTTTGGTCTTTGCCCTCTTTTTCACACACATTGCTTGCTCTCTCTCTCTCCCTCTCTCTATTTTCACCCCCCCTTCCCCCTTCCCCCTGTCCAAATCCTCTCCATTCTTTTTTTTTCTCATTGGCTCCTCTATCACTCTCTCTCTTCTCCTCCTCCTCCCATTCCCTGACTCTCTCTGTCGTTCTCTCTATCCCCATCTCCCTCCTCCTTCCAAGCTATCTTTATCTTGCTCTTCCCTCCCTCGTCATGGTAACTCTGGAACCTGTTGTTTCCCACTCCAGCCCTCTGTTTCCAGGGCAGTGGGGCTGGAAACTGCACCCATGCGCCGCCATCTTGGCTCCTTGGGCATCTCTTCCCCCTCAGCCATGTGTCGTGTTTGAAGAAAAAAAAATGTTCGTATTTTATCTGTCCAAATACAATATCGCAAGCAGATGTAATCAAGCAATAAGCAATGAGAGGACATTTGATATCATTGTAATATAGCACAGCTGAGGGGTGGTGTTGGGTGTTAGAAGTGAGTAAAGAGAAGTCTTCATCTCATTTTCATATAGAATATATAATGCTAAACAGCATTTTTAATGGATAACTGAAAAGCACTTCCTGGATTTCCGTCTTCAACATCCTGTTCCTGTTCCCTTCCATTTTGCTATGAATGTAATTGAGCAAAAGCCAAGTGTTGCTTGTGCAGAGACCCATACCTTTGGTTAACTGTTGGTGCTCAGCCTGGCTATGTGTTGCCTGGCAGTGCAGTTCAGACAGGATTGTTATTTTAGTGCCTGCGCTCCGGTCAGTGTCGTCTGCATCTGTGTGTGTGTTTGTGTGTGTGTTTGTGTGTGTGTGTGCATATTTCACATTCCTGTTTTTTCGCCACCACACTTCACCTCTGCCACCCTGAACTGGAGCCATGCATTAGTCAATAAATAACTGTGTGCATGTATGGGGGTCTGCTTTGTGTGTGTGTGTGTGTGTGTGTGTGTGTGTGTGTGTGTGTGTGTGTGTGTTCATTTTGAGTCTCTTCTGTCTGAGTGTGTATTAGTGTCTGTCTGTCTCTGTGTGTGTGTGTGTGTGTGTGTGTGTGTGTGTGTGTGTGTGCATTGTGTGAGTGCTCCGTCAGCCTTACCAGTTGGGTGGCCCCTCTCTCTCTCCCTCTCTCTCTCTCTTTCTGTCTCTCTCTGTCTCTCTCTCTCTCTCTCTCTCTCTCTCTCTCTCTCTCTCTCTCTCTCTCTCTCTCTCTCTCTCTCTCTCTCTCTCTCTCCCTCCCTCTCTCTGTCAGCATGGCACGGAACCCAGCGGAAATGCCCGCTCGTGGCCCATCTGCCTCCAGGCCCATAAATAGCGCGGGGCCAGTCCTCTCTCTGCCCACTCCCTGCCAGCTGGCCTCAGGTTAGAGCGGCACCCTGCCACCCTGCCCCTGCCGCACCCCCTTAAAATAGGACGCCCTGGAAAAGGCACGGCTGCCCCCGGTGCCCACAGTGGAGAGGAAAAGGCGGGCAGCGGACATAGTGGGCATCCGCCGTGGCGACGGTGGTGGCGGCGCCCCTGTGTTTCAGCTGGCACCCTGCCTGGCATGACAGGTTGGCACAGACATTCGTGCCAACCTCTCCTGGTCCATTAGTGATGGTGTAGCGGAGCCATGGCTCCACCTGTGCCACTTGAGTGTTGATAGCTGGCAGATGCCAGTCCGCCAGGGAGACGTACAGTACAGTACTGTGCGGAGGTCCATAATGTTGTGACTATTTGTGTAGCGGCGGAATCCATCCCATCCATCATGTTGGGGCTAACTTTGCTGGGACCTTGGAAATTTGGCTCTCTTTTTGGAGCTCAAAAAGAGCATTTTGCATAATATGGATTTTTTTTCCCTCTTTGAGAAACTTTTCTACAAACTTGAGTTGACAACTCGAAGTGTGTGTCTGTGTGTGTGTGTGTGTGTGTGTGTGTGTGTGTGTGTGGGCACACTAGTGTTTGGACCATGTAACTGTATAACTCAGGTTAATGATGAACAAAGATGGCCATTTGATAGCCACTCCATCAATGCCGTGGCTCTGTTGAAATCCTGTAGTTGGTGGATTGTAAGAGGGTGCTTGTCAATGAATGTCAGGCGCTGATGATTCAATCGATTGAACTGTAAGATGTACTGTAGAATGCTGTGTGAACTAATATCTAACCAAGACATAAAGACATAAAATACTGCACAACAGGTCTAGTTTAGTGAGCCCTGGAACAGCTCTATGGCTAAGGTGAACTGCACTGGTTCACCTGGATTATAGCTACAAATTATATGGGGACTTGTAGCATAAGAATCATATACTTTATGTTTTGACTTTAG
>JAODXP020000025.1:27991814-28009314 GCA_027497455.2 Sardinella longiceps
AGAACTACTTCAGTGGCCATCTGTGAGTCAGAGAAGTTATATTTCAAGAACATTTAAGACTATTTTTGGATGTTAATGTGTGGCCACAGTATATTATGAAACTTTAAACTTTTATTTTTTGGTCTGATCAAAAAAAAAAAAAAAAAAAGATTTATCCTTTCACATCTAGTTTCTTATCTGAGAAATGAACTTTTTGTGATGTTTAACTGTATTAATGTGGGAGGAAAGGTGGGGACGACAAAAGACTTGAAAAAAAAAAGTTTCTGATTGTGCTGCACTTAGGTTTCCATAAATGGCTATTTTAAATTGTCTCTATTTTATATGTGCTTTCTCTTCACTGCTGCCAATGTTGGGGTGGAAATTTGTTTTCTGGCTGGAGGAATTTGTTTGTCTGCATTCGAGTGAGTGTGTGTGTGTGTGTGTGTGTGTGTGTGTGTGTGTGTGTGTGTGTGTGTGTGTGTGTGTGCGCGCACGCGCGTTTGTGCATATGTATGAGTGTGTGTAAAATTTAGTTAATAATTTTGGTGAGAAAACATTCTGAATGAGCAGAATGGTTTGGGGGTTGTTTGTGAGTGTGCACACTGCAACTTTGCTGGGAAATGACAGAGATTAAATGCGCAGCCATGGACTAATTAAGCATTAGACCAGCTGTAGTTGCTGATTGTGCACATTGATCTAATTCTAGGCCAGCTGGCATATTTTTCCATAAATTAATAAAATGATTCAAGGTTGGTAATAGACAAAAAGATGAGCCATATTTTTTTCCCCAGTGTCATTTTAAGAATGATGAAATATTTTTAATGGATTTTTGAAGTTCAACTTTCCTCAAAGGACCTCTGTGGTGGGTAATTGATGAACAATTGTGGGGAGAAAGTGGATAAACATGGATGTCTGTGCATTGGCAGGGTGCCATGGATAAGCATCTACTGATGCAAGAGGACCGTGTCTCCACCCATGCATAAACCTGGCATACCTGGCAACCTTTGCAACATTTCTCTTTTATTCCCCTTTTTTAGTGCAGCCACTGCTCATTACAATCTTGAATCGGAGATTGGGGGAACGGGGGTAGGTTGGTGTGCTACCGGATGAACGTCTGCTATCTGTGTGTCTGTTAAAGTCTCTCTGATGCCTTTCTGTCAGTGTACCATTCCAATCTCTGTGACACACAATCGTGTGGGGAAACTGTTTTGTAATGAAAGACCATAAGTGGTTTTGAACACCGTTGAAAAAAAATAAAGTCTACCTTATGTTTCTACTCTATTCCCCTGCATCTGATTTTTCCTGCACGGTGTTGCGCACTATCAGATTTCTACCACATGGTGGCACCGACAAACTATTTGTAGGCTATCACCCATCAACAACACATGTCAATAGGCTTACAAGGAAGGTAGTCACTAGAGGTGTATTCCTAGTAGGTGGTTAATGGAATTAGGCTTGTCAAACATCTCTGTTTGCACATTGTTGATTGCAGGGATTGTGTTTCAATTGTATTTCTCTATGGATATTGTCAAATATACACATTTTATGTAACTCTTCACTGAAGTTTAATAATTGCTTAAATATTGTAACTCATGAACTGGATAACTGTATTCCAGCTTACGTTTAGCCCCTTTTTATAGTGTCTAAGATGGAAAAAGACCGGTCGACACCAAAATTCTGATGATTGCTCCTGTCTGGCTTTCTGGTTCATTTAGAATATCCCGTCTGCTTTCAAAATGGGTGAATGGGAAGGCGAGGTTCTAAATAAGCCAGAAAGCCAATAGAAAAGCAATGACCAAAATTTTAGTGTTAACCATTCTGTTTCATCTTCGACAACCCAGAAAAGAGGTTCAATATGCTAAACACCGGAATATAATACTCTACCTTTAATAGCCTGTATGTGCCTGAGTGATGATAATCTGCCCTGTCAAAAACCTGCATGTTAATGCAAAAGTGAAACCTGATGAGAGTAGCATGTTTTCTCTGTGAAATAGCTCTACTCGCTCCTGGATTTTATGATGTGCGCTGTGACGTAACTCATTCACAACATAACCTAATGTAAACTTAAAGTCCGCCCAAGAGCGCAACACGTGGCGCACAACCTGCGCACAGGAATGCTTCTTATCCCGCACAACCTCTAAGCTGTCACCATCATAGGATCTTGTATTTATAAGGGATTCCAAGGAATCCTAATGGACATGGTCTCTCATCATTGCCCGAGGAGGATCGTGCAGAATGGCTCGGACCTCACCTGACAATAATAATACACTAGATTGGACCCGGGACCCCTCTGTTTTTATCTCCAAACTTGAACCCGAAGCTGATATTGGAGTCGGCTTTGCCATCCTTCTCGTTGGTGAGTGGAAGAAGTTGAATGCGTGGCAATATTTTGATTCTTCCTCTACAGTTAAAAGTTAGGCTATCGTTTCCTTTGAATTTGAAGTTATTGGCTGCGTTGACATTTACGCATGCAGGTTATTAATTATCTATCTTAAATTATTTTCTTTTCTTTTTCTCTTTTTTTTTGTATAACATATTGGGAATCTAAATGGACAGAGCAGGCTATCACTCTGGGCGTCATAATTGAGTGAGGTGTTCCTGTACATCTTTCCATTTAGACCTAGCGTCTTGTGTAGGCTTGTTGTAAAATAAGAGCTGAGAAAACTACAGCTGTGCTGTGGGATTTGGCAATGGTAAAAGCTGTATTTGGTGAAATAACTCTATTAGGTGGATAAACTCAATTTTCAAAATTTGAGAGCTGAGTAAATTGCGTTTACTTGAGCTTAGCCACCACTACTCCCCGACGCATGAGCTGTTTTTGAAATCCTCTATCATCTTCATCTTCAGTAATTGGATGTTTTTTCTACCGGTCATTTTCTTATTTTTATTAACAGGTTAGCGTTTCACAAAGGTCTTCCTGAATTCACAAAATAATGTACAGTTGTAGGTAGGCCTACTGTATGATGACACAAATAGTCTTTTTTAGTCATTTCACGCTGCAATTGATACAGTTTTGCACTGGCATTGTAGTTGCACTGGCACCTCTATGGTCAGTATGGGCACTGACACTTTTTATGGTTACTATGGTCACCACAGCATCCCTTTGCACATTTCCATTTTACCACTGTCACATTTCAAAACCAACCCTGAAATTGCACACAATTAGAACGATTTTCTCTTCTCTTTTTATGTATATGTGAGCCATGTGCATGTCTATATTATTATTTAAAGATGCTACAGGATGTTTGAACCTCAAGACAAAGAAATCAGGGCTTCATTCATCACTTTGACAGAAAGAATTATGCTAATTATTCAATTAGTACAATCAAATGTCATTACGAGGGACGGCACAATGGAAGCTTGATGATTACCCATAGGTAAAGGAAAGGCACTGTATAAACAGCTGGCCACGAGTGTTGGAGAGTTATGTCATCTTGGAATCTTATGTCATCTTGTAGCGATGACAGCGTCAAGGAATAGCAATCAAGGAACCTGCATTACTGGGATAGTAGCTTGAAAGGTGTGGGTTCAAATCCCGGCTGTTGTGCCCTTGAACAAGGTACAATGTTGCTGTATAGGGGAAAGCTGGCCCTGAACTCATTAGTTGACAAATGTAAGGCGTTTTAGATAAAAGTGTCTCATAAATGGTATTCTATATAGCGCAATTCTTCTGTTGATGATGTTTGTCTTAAAATAGAGAGCCATATTGTACTGAAGTCATATTGTGAGTTCACTAAATTTTGTCAATATTGTTAAATAAATATGGTAGCCTTAAAGGACAGCATTAATTGGCCTCTTCTCCTGTCTCCTCTCCTCATTTCTAATCTTATTCTCCCCACCCCACTCCACTCCCCCTCTCCCAGTTCTGCTGTCAGTTCTCGGCAATGGCATGGTCCTGGTCACCTCGTACCGGCGGCGGCGCAAGATGATGGGCTCGGAGCTGCTGTGTGTGAACCTGGCGCTGGTGGACTTCCTGGGCTGTGTGTGCTTCTACCCGCTGTCAATCATCTCCTCATTCAGTCACGCCTGGCTGGGTGGATATGTTACATGCGTCTACTATGGCCTGGGCTGCTACATCTTCGGACTGTGTGGCATGTTCACCATTGCTGCCATCAATGTCATACGCTACATAAAGACCTGCCACGGCCTTCTCTATGGTAAGACCAGAGAGGGTTGAAGCTGTAGTATTCCATGATCTTTGGTAAGACCCTTGCCCCTTCTGGCCTGTGATTGATACTTTTTTGTGTGCGAGTGATATAGAGTGCATGCCTGACCTTGTGCATTCTTTCCCGAAACTGCTCACATCACTGTGAACTGAGGCATTCAGCATTATGGATGTCACATTTGAGATTCCTCTTCGAATGGAATGAAATTAAATGGAATCGATTCAAACATCATATTGATTTAGTCGCCTTTGTGTTATGTAATAGACTGCCTTTGTGGATCGCAATAGGGCCAACACTTCCTTCAAACATCGATCCAGTGTTTTCATCCCCAGGGGGTCAGGCAAGGTAGCACTTGGCATTTTCAAGAAACATTATGGCAGAGCATGGAGCAAAAAAAAGGAGTCAGTTTGTGCATGAAGATCCGTGTTAGGCACAAGCTCTCATGCGTGGGGATGTTTTGGTGGGTTACAGCCATACATGCATGTTTTTTGAGGAGCCTATAAGAAGATATGTCTATTATGAAAGCGCTTGTGGCACGGGGCTACAGCCCTGTACATAACTCAAAATTCCAAATCAGTGAAGAAAGAAGCTTCTATGGAGGACATTTTATTACACAAAGCACATACTCACTTGAGGCAGAAAATCCCCTTTGGCACGTCCTTAATTGACTGTAGCAGGCATCGTGACACATAAATGGTGTTTTCAGCCTTGAAACGTCTGTTACTCGCCTATTAGTATGGACATGTGAGCACGCCACTGGAGTTTAATTAAACACACTGTCAGGCAAAGACGATCTGTTGCTGTCAAGTCAAGTCACGTTTACTGTGTATATATATAAAGCACTTTAAAAATTGATGCTGCTCTCAAGTAGGGGTCAGCCTCTGAAGTTTGTCTGCGATACGTTCTCAAGGTGCTGTTTGCAACACCCTAGGGGGCCATAGCCTACTTCAAAGTGCCCAACCAACTAGATATGATCAGTTCACCCTAATCAATAGAGTGGTCTTGCTTTGAGTTGGGCAGAAAAAGTGTGTGTTGCATTTTATGATTGTAAGTCTTAGGATCTAATATTTAATGTTAACCATACTAAATATTTTTATTTTGTTAGACAATGTAACAATTATGTATGCTTATGAAACATGCTGTTGTTCAGTGATTATATCCCTTTTAGTTAGGAATGGGGCGCACAGAAGTCAGGTCTCTGTAAGCAGTTGTTGTTAACCAAAGACACATACAGTATATCCATGTTTTTTTCCATAGCTGAGACAAACTATGAAAATACAGATGCACATCTAAGAAGTAAAATCCTGAGGTAAAAAAACATATAGAAAATACACAAACTAATTAAATCAGAGTCTAAAGTCTCTCATCATATATACTGTAGGAGTCAAAATAAACCATAGCTGGGTTTTTAAAGGAATGTTCCGGAGTTATCTCACCACAGGGTCCTTTGAACCGTGACGTCCAGCCAAGTGTCACATCCAAAGTGAACTCCGAAATGACTACACTAACAACACATCCTATGTTACCAAACTTCTACTGTAGTTCAAATATGATGTATACTCACTGCATGATGAATTTGAAAGTCCAGTCAGGTGTCGCATCAGAAGTGTGGTTAAAAACACTTCGGATGTGACACTGAGCTGGATGTCACGGTTCAAAGGACCCTGGCGTAAGTAGACTCCGGAACATTCCTTCAAGATCTGCCGCAGTTACCATTAAGAGCCATACGATGGATTTTAATGAGAGTGCCAGTGCAGCGTTGCCACTCGCATCCAAATCTCTGTTTTTAAAGTACTAAAAAGGGTTGGCATACTGTAGCATGACACTTCTGCCATAGCATTATTATATAGTCCCTACAGATGGAATTGAAAACATCGCTGAGGCACACAGAGCTTCAAAAATGAGGCTAAGCGCACAGTTCACAGACATGCTTTGAAACGTGTGTGTGTGTGTGTGTGTGTGTGTGTTGTTTCATATAAGTATGCTTTCAATGCTCGATTCCATGTGTAGGAACTCTGTGAGACTATAGAATATATTTTTCTCTCTCTCCCTTTTTTCCTGTGTCTTCCTCTCAATGGTACTGTATTAACATGAATAGTTATGGGCAAGCTGATTGATCTGTGTATTGATGTGTGTCTCTGTCTGTCTGTCTGTCTGTCCCCCTACTGTAAAAGGAGCAAACATCCAACTACTGTTGTTCTCCACGTGGCTGCTGGCGGTCGTTTGGTCGGCGCTGCCGCTCTTCGGCTGGGGAGAGTACGTGCCCGAGCCCTACGGCCTGTCCTGCACCATCGCATGGCGTCGCTACCACACCTCTGTCAAGGACGCCGTGTACGTCATCTGCTCGTTCGCCTGTTTCGTTCTGGTGCCCGTGCTGCTCATCGTGACGTCGCAGGCCTTGATCCTGCACAAGGTTTACCGTATTTCCTACGCGCTGAACGTGCACGGCATCCGCACCAACCTCAGGAAGACTGAGAGGCGTCTCTCTGTGGTGAGAGAGAGAGAGAGAGAGAGAGAGAGAGAGAGAGAGAGAGAGAGAGAGATGCTTTGCTAAAGGAGTGGATACATTCACTTGTTTGGTGAATAGATGTTGTTGGGGAAACTAGTGTAGTTGGAAAGAGTAGACAAACCTGATTGATGACCTTTAAACATACTGTATGCTGTTTTTCTTTTTAACAAAACTCTTACATACACAATAAATACATGGATTGACAGGAGATTCAATCCATATTATATATTTGATTAGATATGCATATGTAAGCATATAACTTCATATATAAGTATTTACTCCAGGTAGATAATTATGTATTATTAATCATTAACAATAATTAATAATTTATTATATGTACTGTATCTCTTTTTCTTGTTATTCCTCAGATGTTTTTCTGCATCAGCATGGGTTTCATTGTGGCCTGGACCCCTTACACTGTGGTGTCCTTCCTCTATATCTTCCATAAGGAGGACACGTACATGGCCCCAGCAGGCTTTGTTTTCCCCGCTCTCTTCGCCAAGAGCTCCCACGTCTACAACCCCTTCATCTACTTCTACTTCAACAAGGCCTTCCGCCAGGAGCTCAGAGGCGTGCTGAAGTCCTTCCTCCCCGCCCGAATGTCCAATCGCATCGGGGTCCTCCCGGCGCCCGCTAGCCAGGTGCCCGTTCCATTGGGCATCCAGATCCAGCTGCAAGAACAGCAGGAGGCCAAAGGTCGCCAAGTGGCCAGTGGGGTGCAAGGAGTGATCAGCCTGTTGAAGTCGCAGAGCCGCAGCGGAAAGAGCCGGAAGAGTTCCAGCTCCGCCGGGAAGGAGGGCCAAGCGAGGGTGGCGGGCGGGCCATCGTGCCCCATCTATGGGCCCAAGATCCGCGTGGCTCCGCTGATCCTGGGGCCCGGCGTTGTGCGTGAGTTCCTGCCCATCTCCTCGTGATCCTGCAGAAGGCGCTGGGAGTGGGTTTGCTTCAGAGCCTATGTGTAGGCTTAGACTCTAGAGATACTTGGCTTCAACAGCTCTGTCCTGTGATTGGCCCAGATGTGATTTTTGGGCAACACATTGGGCGAATATTGGTCGTAACGTTTCGTAACGTAACGTAACATAACACTTCCCATTCATCCCTATGGGTGACGTATTAAACGTTTTGTAACGTTATGTCATCTTGAAAATACTAATTGTAACAAGCAGATCTCATGGACAACATGCAGGTGGTGCCTTTTTTGGGTTTATCTGTGCCCACGGTAACAAACAGAAAGACAATGCATTCATTAAAATGAGCTTGTTATGCTCATTTTAATGATGTGTAGGAACATTAATGATACTTGTTTTGTTACTGTGCACATTGGGATAATCATCCTCAGATCTTCTGGCATCATCACCATTATCTTTCTGTGTCTGGAGGGCAAAAACAGCTGCATATTTGTTTGGTGTTTGAGCGCTGCTTCGAAACACAGAATTATTATTATTATTATTAGACATTTTGGCCCTAATTAAGACCAAGTGTCAACTATATTTAAAACAAATATGTTTTAAATCAAATCAAATATGTATTATTATAATAATAATAATAATAATAATAATAATAATAATAATATTATTATTATTATTATTATTATTATTATTATTATATATAGCAATTACACAACAGCGACAGCTTAATTGCTGCACCTTGACTGGACGTAAATTGGCTCAACAAAGTCACTTTTTACATCAGTGGCAGTCGAAGAGTGTAAGACTTTTCTAAACTTAATAAAACCAAAAACATTTTGAGTATTTTTAGATCAGATGTACTGTAGGTCGATAGTGCCAATGTCAGTCTTATAATGTAATGTACATGTTTTGCTAGCCAAGCAGGCATCCCTTTACAGACAACCTTGTGTTCCTTTTGCTGTATAATGGTGATATGAAAGCAGCCTTTGACTATAACTTATTTCTATGCTAATGATTCAGCCCTCGATTTCCGTCATGACCAAACTGAGATTGAGAGGATTGATAGTTTTGAGCTCTAAAAAAGTCAGCATTTGGGGAGATGAAAACAAAATATGTTTGCATTTAGGAGAAACTCAATCAATGCTGTCTGGATCAAGTGTCAACATAAGAAATTCACTGGGGTTCAACGTGAAAGTGGGTGATACAGAAATTGCCACAACGGAATCAGCAACATGCTAAGGTTTTGTTCTTGATAATAAGTTCACGGGAGAGGTAATGACTACAAAGGTTATTTCTAAATTAAACCAGAGAATCAAATTCCTGGCAAGAATATCCTTTAATTGACTCTCCCACCTTCCCGGTATAATTCCGCCTGCACGCTCCCCGGCGCCCCCACACAGGCACGCTTACGTTACACCATGCACTCACAAGGGCCAACTAGTGAAAGATTATGCCCTACTAAGGCAAAAGACAGTAACTCACCAGAGTGTGAAACTGAGAAAAATGATGTTAAAGTTATCTTAAAAGAAATTAATGTCCTCACAATCTGGTTATAGCTACAAAGCTGTAATTTTCACAGTTTGTAGTGTATGCCTACCTACATCTATTGATCAAAAATAATTTTACCCACAGTTGACTTTTGACCCTTTTTTGGAAGTTACTGTGTTCTGCCTTAGCATTGCCCCCGGAATGACAGTTAGTCATTCTAAGGCAAAAGACTGTAACTTCCATTTTAAATCTAAATAATAAGCAACAAAGACAACTTTTACATATAATTTAAGCAGTATACACCCTATTAGAGTCATTATGACAAAATGTCTTGTTTATTAACATAAATTTTGGACCTATATGGGTTTTGTGTGTGTATTTGTAGGGTGGTATGTCATACTGCCGCAAATAGTAGTTACACACATTTTCTATCAGGCTGATAATATTTCATAATATTATAATTACATTTCATATTTTTTTGATTATTGATATGACTGAAATTTAAAGAAGGAGTTTTAACTGTTAACAGATTAACAGTAACTGAAGTTACTGTGTTCTGCCTCAGTTTGGCATTTCAGTGTTCCAGAATTCCGCAGGTCCAGAGCAGAAGGCAAGAAAGCAGTAACTGAAGTTACAGTGTTCTGCCTTAGTTTACCCAAAGGATTTTCAACTTGTTTTACTTTACATCTTATTTTACCCTCAAAACAACTGATTTCAAACTCCATGTTTGTTCACATGATAAAACTGATGCTTATAATTGCAAATATGACAAAAACTCATTTTTGAAAAAATTGAAGTTACTGCCTTCTGCCTTAGTAGGGCAAAGTTATTTTGACTGCTTGCACCTCCTCGTTAATGAATCTTTCATGAAGTTACAATCGTCTCAAAACAAAGATGTGGAAGATAGAGTAATAACCTATTAAAATTGACTATTGTACACAGAACCAGGGGTGGACTGGCAATATGGCACACAGGGCAAATGCCCGGTGGGCCGACACACTATTTGGGCCGACGGCCCTAACATTCTCAATGTAACTGTAATCATAGGCTTATTTTCGAATGGTCTGACCAGTGTGGTGGGCTGGTCTTGTTCGAAATGCCAGGGCTGATTTTTTGTCCCAGTCCGCCCCTGCACAGAACTATTAATAATGTGCCTATATGCGCCGGTATACATAGGTAATCCACAAGGAAAAGCAGCAGGCCAGATTTAAAAGCTCCTTGGGGAAAGGTTCTTTCTTATACTCAGTAACAGTGTGGAATGGCTTACCTGATAAAATCAAGTATTGCACCAATTAAAAGCTTTAAGACAGGAGTAAAATGATGACTTGGTAGCAGATTACAGTAGGGCTATTTTTATATTTAGTTTTATTTGTTCTATCGTGTCGTAGCCCTCTTGTTTGTTTGTATGTTGTTTGGCATATTCATAGAAATCTATAGGCTACTGATTATTTCTATGCATACACATACATTTACAAAGACCACCATGGAAATAAGCCCTCAGAGCTTTATTGTGTTGATCTTTTTGACATGATGTACAAGGTTTTTTCCTTATATTTTACTAATTTATTTATTTATTAATTTATTTTAAAACACTCTTTTATGTTTTGTCAAGTCAAGTGTTTGAGACAAGGCGCTTATTGTTTAATGTTGTGCCCAATGCTTGTCATTATTGTCTATTGCTTTCTTATAATTGTACTATTGTACTGTATGTCCATTGTTAAATATGTGAACATAGTTGAAGCACACAAATAGAAAAGCATCCATGTATTTCTTTTTTGAAGTACCTTAAAAGTGAATAAAGTCACATTAAGTAGCATCAAGTTTTTAAACTTGTATTGTCTCCAGAGCATGCACACACACACACGCACGCACGCACGCACGCACACACACACACACACACAACTCACATCACCCTCTCCTCCAGGACTGCACTACTACTAGGTTAACAAGCTACTCACTGGTTTAACACCGAGACAGGTTGGAGTCTAGGACTAGAGTCAGGGGTGAAAGTAAGCCTACAGTATATGCATGTATAGTATAAGATTGTATAGTATCTATAGTATACCTAAGCATAGGTACAGTATAAGATTGGCAGGTGGTACGTAGTAGTGGTAAGAAAGGAGGGTTTCTGCCAACTAAAAACCCTTAAAATAAGTCACATGCACTGATTGAGTAAAAACGCATCTACCAGCAATTAACCATTAGAAATGAACGATAATCTGCTAATCTAATACCTAAGCCAAGCCAAGAAATTTACTATGCAGCATTTTTTATCTGTGTTGCAGAGAGCCTCCTGCCCTGAAATGGGTTTTGTCAGGTTGGGATGTCTGGGGAGTGGAGTCTGCGGCTAACCATGCTTCATACATCCATACATACTATAGGGCCTACATAACATATAGTCTCACTAAAAAGTTTTCTTTTTTTTCTTTTTTTTTCACAAAAGAGTGACAATAAAGTTGTAGTACCGGTATGAAATTGAAACTACTTTCACCCCTGACTAGAATGCAGGAGAATGACTTTTATTTATACATCTAATCATTTCTCTTGCCTGATAAGTAGCCTCAGACATTACTTGACGCCTATCTTTTTCACAATCTCTGTATTAAGTTGGAATTTTTGCTCTTGGTGAATATAGATACGGTTTTTGCAATGGGCAGGAAACGCAGAGAGAGAGCGAGACACACACACACACACACACACACACACACACACACACACACACACACACACACACACACACACACAAATAAAAAGCACCACAAGATTGGTGATGACCTTTCTTTTTTCCTGGTGTGAGAGGAACAAATTGTTTTCCTTAGAAGAAAAAAATGTATTCGAAGAGAAAGTGGGGGGTCTATTGTAGTACTGATGACTACTGCCTTGGAAACTACGTACGGTAGCTTAGCAATCTCTTCACAATCACTAACCCCCATCAGGGAACTCCAGTCAACTTAAAAGTCAATACTCTTTACCCTAGTCTATCACCTCTCCCAACACCTCTCTATAGGCAAACTTCACGTCAGTCCATTAATACGTTTGAGGTCAAAGGTCGTATTGGGGTGATTCTATTGGCTGAGCGTTTATTCATCTCCTTTTCTATCCAGTGACCCCCTCTGTGTACGTTGTGAGCATTACATAACATGGAGTATCCTCTCCTGATTGGTTCATTGTTATATAGCACAATGACAGAAGGAGACAATATAAGGCCATGTGAATGTGTGTAACAGGACGAATAAAGTCTGGAATCCTCAAAGAAATATATAATATCAATCTATATAATAGATAAATATATAACACATATAATAATAAGATATCTAAAATCTATTACGTCTAATTAGTACCACAATGTTTGCTTGTATATACAGTAGTTTATATTTATTTGGGGAAAAACAGAGAATTTGGGCTCAAGCACGAATTTCAAATCACACTATCGTCATTTCCGGTAAGTGCTATGATCAATACTAAGTTGAACTGCAACACCATAGGCTACAGAAACAATGAATCAATGAGTGGGGGAGCAGATGATTGGTTGGATTGAGGGCTTTCAGGCAGATGATAGGCTGCCACTATCTGGAACAGGACGCCATTTGGCACAGTTATGTAACTACTGTAATTGCTTATTATCACTCTTTCGGTATGCACAGCATGATGACCAGAGCACCAGATTGGCTTTGCCAATCAGCAGGCACAATGACATCATATAATAGACTGTGTGAGTGCTGAGTGCACACACACACACACACACACACACACACACACACACACAAACGCACTGCATTGCCAATCAACTTAATGCTTCAGTCAGACTTCTATTATGCATCAGATATTTCACCATGAGAAAATTCCATTACAGCATATGAGACACATTAGGTGGAGAATTGCTTAAATAAATTCCTGCCCCCTTAATATTGATTTCTATGCAGTTTTTTTCTTTCCTTCTTTAATTTTTTTTTTTTTTTTTTTTAACTTCACGACACTGTCAGGCTTTGATTAATTTGTAGTGAAGGGTCACGTTGATGACAGGCCAGCCCCACACTGTTTCATAACTCTGAGGCCGTTCCTTGTGCACTTATAGGAATTAGCCAGAGTGATTCAACACTAGCCCTGCTCTTTCAGAGTGCTAGGAGCTATTGACAGACACCACAACAGAGATAGCGAAACGGCAGCTAACGGTAGCCTAACAGAATGGAGCCCATTAGGTTTCGTTTTGACATGCCCCATACTAGTCTTAGCCGCCATTTCGCAATCTCGGTCTACGTTGCATGAAATTTGGTGATTGTGGTGGCTATCAATAGCTGATAGCACTGTAAAATAATTCCTTTAAATACTTCAAACACAATGTTTCGGTGCATAGTGCATTCACACTCACAAACACTACAAAAACTGCAGTCATCAATCTGAATGTTTCTTTGAGTCAATTTAAAAGAAGGTTACTGTATGTCCGTCATCTTCACCTAGGTTTACAAAGTAGTGATTTCGAGCGATACTGAATGTTGAAAATGTACATTCTGACAGCAAGTTCTCGGTGCACACTATGGACTACATTGTAGTGCAGTGATATTAATGCGCCATTTGAGACAAAGCCTGGGTGTAGCCAGTACCACAGCTGGTAACTAATTGATAGCAGAAATACAGGTGATCACACTTGTTTTGCACCAAACCTAAGGGACCTGTGACATGACCTGATGCAGGGCCAGTTCTAGCCTTTTTGATGCCCTAGGCCAGATTTGAGTTTTGCCCCCCTTTTCTAAAAATATTAGAGGAAAAACTGAAGAAAAAAAGTAAGAAATGTATTGTGATGCCCCCCTGATATTTGGTGCCCTAGGCGACTGCCTCGTTTGTCTATGCCTAGAACCGGCCCTGACCTGATGACCTGAATGCAGGTAATCCCAGACGGATTACTGGAGAGCTAGATGAAAATCGATGAAAATTACATAGGAAGGCAATGGCCAGGCTAGACTCACATTTTACTCCAGAACATCAAATTCATCAATCCAAATCAATTCAAGGCAATTCAATAGAATGATTAAACAAATGGAACATGTACTTTAATCCTGCAAGGGGAGACTTTAAGCAGTGACTTTGTGCAAACTGCACTCTGCCTTTCATACCTAAAGCTAGTGTGAGTCAGGATTGGCCATTAGTCTACACAGCAGTAGGCCTATACATGTGCCTTTGGAATACAACATGAAGGCTTTGTACCATGATTACTGGCTCTAAGTCTTACATCGGATCCCGACAGCAGGTGTCTCTCTGCACATTATCATCTTCTTGGAGACTGAACTCAGTAACCTCAGACAAATAAGGCGATGGTTCCAACCACACACACGGATTTCTCCTCTGGTTTTTTTTTTTTTTTTTAGTCCTTTAATTTAAAACTAAACTTGGAATCCACTCTCTATCCCGTGCTCAGAAAGATCTCAAATGAGAGCGATGGAGGGGAGAGAGAGAGAGAGAGAGAGAGAGAGAGAGAGAGAGAGAGAGAGAGAGAGAGAGAGGAAAAGTGTTGTATAAAGTACCCAAATCTCACTTGAGTAAAAGTACAGATACCCTAAAAAAAATACTAGTCACCTGCTAGGACAGGGGTCTCAAACTCAAATGAGCTGGGGGCCACTACGGTCAACATTGTCTGACTGGAGGGCCACCTCAGTTTTGTTTTTTGTTTTTTTAAACAGGAACCACTACATTTCCTTTGCAATTATTTAGCGTTTTTTTTATTATCATTTTTTTTAAGCCCATCTCATCATTGATTGCATAGCCTACTAGAACAAATATCTTTTCACTTTAAAATATAGGATTGTCTGGAATCTGGTAATATAAGAGTCATGATAAAGGTATTCTGTATGACTGCAATTTGCAACAATATATGTGCTGATAATATTTTATTCATTATTATATGTTAAGAATAGGCCAATTAAATAACAAATATAATATTGCTATTTTGGATCTGAGACAACATTTACCTGACATACAGTTTGTTAAAAGTTAGTCCTGACAAACAAGGAGCTAAAATGAACTTTCACTTTGGAAAATAATTAATCTATTTTGGGATGACACTGTTGAAGACAATGCAGAAATTTTATATGATTTCAAGATCGGATTACTCGGGAACCGCTAATCACAAAGACGACTGCTATATGCACCATTGTAATCAGTAGGATCTTCTCCTGTTTATTTTGATATGTGGTATGCCATAGGTAAGTTAAGAATCCGTGAGATATTACACAGACAACAATGTATGACATGGATGCAGATGCATGGAACTACTAGCACTGTTGGCACTCACTCCGCGAGTAGCGTGACGGAGAAGAATGGGTGCGCCCGTCGGGACTGATGTTGCGCCTCTCTCCGGCCGGATTGCATTATAATTTTAGCAGCAACTCGCGGGCCGGGAGTTTCAGACCCCTGTGCTAGGATGTTACTCAAGTAAAAGTCTAAAGGTATATTGTCTTTACTGTACTTAAGTACAAGAAGTAATCTATAATTAGATATACCTAGTAGGCTTTAAAAAAAAAAAAAAAAAAAAAACTTAGGCTGAAAAGCAGATTGAGCGAATGTTTAGGCTACTGAATGAGGATAAGGAAACTGAGAGTGAGTTTCTGTGCCCATTCAGTTAGTGTTAGCTGCCGACTAGTCTTTCTACTAGGGTTGGCACCTGTGTCTGACAAAAATCCTGTACATTTTGACCATCGACTCGACCTTTATTGTTTGTAAACAGCAATGCCCTAACCCAAGATAAAAATCACCCTCTGCAATTGTATAGTTCTAATTAGTTAAAATGACACTTACTAGCTATTTGTTTAGTTAATTGCTTTATTTAATAGCAGGCATTTTTTAAAAAAATCCTGAAAAACAGGATTTTTTTCAGGATTTAAAAAAAAAAAAAATCTGGGACAGACCATGGAAATCCGGGACAATCAGGAAAATCCGGGACAGGTGGCAACACTACTGTACTTTCTAAAGTGTTCAAAATGTTCAAAAGCAGAATTTGTCACTTCGACAATACGAAATGTTGTTGCAATCATTCATTCGACCACTAAATTCAATTTCATCACATACTTGAAACTAAAGGTTACTGCCAATTGAAAATATAGTACATTAAAAATATGCAATTTACTCAGGAAATGTCGTCAAGTTAAAGTTGACAGATTCTTAACAACTCAAGTAGGCCTATAGATAGATACCCCCAAAACATACTTAAAGTAAGTACTGTACTTAAGTATTTTTACTACTTAGTAAAGTAGTATATCACAGGAAGTATAATGAATAAGTTGGTGTTTGTTCAACAGAATGAAAATATTGGACCTGTATAATTGAAATAAAAGCTAGGGGATACGGTAATCATTTCTGCATGGATTATTCTTTATACCTGTTGATCAAGATCAAAATATTGCATTGCAGTATTGAGCATCAACAGCAGCACCAGGAATGTTATTATTTGCCATACAGTAGGAAATATCTACATGGTTTATTGCCTGGAATCTGGTGCAAGGACAAAAAAGAGCATCTCGTAGCCTGTGAGAGAAATCAGTCAAAAAGGTACAGGAATAGCCTAAGTGGACCACAGTTTTCCCAGGCTCTGGGTGGCTGCCTGACTGTCTGCACGTGAAGTGTATTTTAGTGTTGCTGTTGCATTATGTGCGTCTCTGTCTCTGTTCTCCACTGTCCGCCAAAGTACTGACCGTTCTCTCCAGTCACTGTGTCTGTCTGTCTGTCTGTCTGGCTACCTTATTGTTCTGTTACTTGGCCTCCATGTGCGTTCTGCTATGTGTGTGTTTGTCCAGTCTGTGGCAGACAATTAAAAGCTGACCCCATGGGTCAGTGGACAAGCACACTTTTGATTGGTTCAGCCATTAATTTAAGGTGAAAAAGATGGTGGTGGTGGTAGTGGGTCAGTCCCAGACCCTAACTAACTCCTTGTTGTGCTGTGGTCCATTTTGTGCATTGGCCAAAATAAGATGGCCTCAGTGGCCGTGATGAGTTTAGAGCCAGAAAAGCAAAACAAACTTGGTAAAGTGATTGCTGGGTCTGCAACACACACTTGGAGATATTTAGAGCCTGTCACAGTGTCTCATTAGAACGTGTCTGGGGTAAATCCAGTAGTCATCAGCCAAGAGACATTTAATTCACAGCAGTCTGATCACTTGATATCAGATTTACCTTTAGTTCTGGATGTTCCTTTAGAATTCAGAATATTTACCTTTATATATTTACTGGAATGAAGACCGCTATTGGATTGATCTATCACAGTACATCATGGCCTGTAAGAAATATCAAGCCTCAGGGAGTGTTTCTCAAGTCGATAATGCATCCTTAGTAGAACCAAAGCTCATGGAATAGGCAACTGACTCCTTTAACCGTCTCTGGTAGAACACTCACCTTGGAAGTCGTACACTAAGGAGACAAGGTTCCATCTGTGCAGCCTTGAAAAATGAATCCATCTTCTCTGC
>JAODXP020000025.1:28014314-28019314 GCA_027497455.2 Sardinella longiceps
ATTTTACCAATTTAAGCATGTCAACACTTTAGTTGAGGGGGCACAAACATGATGAATTCATCATGGTCATGCTAATAATCATGACTCATGCTAATTAATCATGACTCATGATGATGTACCCAGAGTAACTAATACTTAAGATCATGTGCTATTTCAGCAGGTGGTCATTAATGACAAACAATGAATTCATGTTAATTCCTGATAACTCATTAGACTTTCAAAGATGAAGTAATGCATGAATCATGAATTTATCATGAATGATTTCATGCATGAATTCATGATAATTCATGTACCCTTACCGCAAAGTGTTACCGAACAATGTAACAAAAAGTATGAAGGGATACATTACTGCCTAAATAACACAATAACACATGGAATAACACAAACTATGAATATGATCTGCTTAATCTGCTTGATATTGCCCTCTACAATGCAGGCATTCATGTTAATGGATTAATTCTA
Organism: Sardinella longiceps; assembly: GCA_027497455.2. Lineage (NCBI taxonomy): Eukaryota > Metazoa > Chordata > Actinopteri > Clupeiformes > Clupeidae > Sardinella > Sardinella longiceps. The sequence continues at coordinate 28,014,777 of JAODXP020000025.1, forward strand.
ATACCCCATTGTACCCTGCCTATACAGTAGGTCATGTTCATTTAACACATTTTTGATTACTCGATGAGCAGCCCCATCATTAGACTTGAAAAATAGAAGAAATCCCTTTGCATAGTCAACTTGAAAATAGGTGCTGGTGGCTTGCAGGTTTACACTTCATATATAAAAAGAGGTGGCCACTGCACACTGTTATATTTTTTAATGATTTTTATTGAGCAACACGTTTCGCCAGTTGTTTCTTCAGACTCAATACATAAGTGAAACAGCCATCATTAGAGGCTGTTTTTCAAACACCATTTCAGGTGTGATATTAGGATGTGAGATGCCTAATGCCATCAGCAGTCATCTAGGCAACATCGTGTCCTCTCCCTCCTCATGAGTGCCCGATTCTTAAATCTGTAAACAAACAGTATTCATAAAGTTTTTGCTTGTTTTGTTTTTTATACGCTGTTCTTACTACTCCTTACCCTCGTGTCAGTAGCCATGTGTGTGCATCAGCACAGAAATGTATGTGTTTTATTTTGGTATATTGTGTGTGTGTGTGTGTGTGTGTGTGTGTGTGTGTGTGTGTGTGTGTGTGTGTGTGTGTGTGTATGTTGAGTAAGAGTGAGAAAGGGGGAGAGGTAGAGAGACAGAGTTTGGCCTCATTGAAACAAGAACCCATTGTTTTAAAGTCGCATGATTGGCCCAGAATGCTCGGAGGCAAGCAGTATGCAGAAAGCAAGGGGGTGGCCTGTTTTGTATGTGTGTGTGTGTGTGTGTGTGTGTGTGATGATGATGATGAGCATAAGCATCCTTAATTAGGAGAGCAACATTGCCCTACAAGGTTGTTTATGAATCGTCAACGTTGGCAACTCTTATAGCCATAAAACCAGGATACTGCTAAAGCTATACATTAAACATAAACAAACTAAACAAAATGCAAGACAACTATCTTTCACAAAACATACAGTACATGTGCCCTTAAATTTTTCTTGTGTTATTTCATTCTTTAATTTTTATTTATTTATCATATCAGTGCCACAAAATGACCCACTATGATCAACCTGGGAGAACTGTTTCCAAGAAACTACAACTCTTTGTTGTGCTTAGCCTACAGGCCTACTCTGAGTTTGTGCTCAGTTTTCCATCTCTCTCATCATACCAATTTGTACATTGTTACATGTTTTCACAGAAATGACATACATGTAAACTCACAGATACTAAAGGAGTACCAAAGTGATGATAATAGACTTGTTTCACACCTCAACATTCCGAGGTTCTAAAAGCATTCCATGGTAGTAAACTGAACATTCTACCATTGAAATGCATTGGATTTATGCCTCTTTCTGACTTGAAAAAAATGGGTAATAACATTTAAAACATGTCTTAATTAATTTTCTTTCAAATAATACAAATTTGAAGCACACAAATTTGGAGGTCCCGAATAGATAAAAGTGGTTTTACATTTATGATCATGAAGCTTCAATCTCTTTGGGACCTCCAAATTTGTGTGCTTCAAATGTGTATTATTTGAAAGAAAGTGAATTTATATATGTTTTAAATGTTATTACCCATTTTTTTCAAGTCAGAAAGAGGCATAAATCCAATGCATTTCAATGATGGAATGTTCAGTTTACTACCATGGAATGACGGAATGTTCAGGTGTGAAACAAGTCCATAGCCTTAATCTTGTGATTAGTGTGTAAATTGTTGCCTGAAGCCTTTTTATCAAGAGCATACGGTTCAGTGAACACGGTTTGCTGTGGTGCCTTTAACCACGCTAACAAGGTTCCTGGAACGTTCCGGGGAGGTTTTCAGCTGGTTAAGGGATGTTTCACGACAGTTGTTTTGGTTCTCTGAAGGGACATTAGGAAAGTTTTTAAACGGATTTAGAATGTTAACTTTCAGTTGTGTTGTTTAGGCAAATGTTCTTGCAACGTTCTACTTTTTGTGGGGGAACAACAGACAATTCTGTAGAAAATAATACAATGTGGGGTTGGATTCCAACCTGGGTCCCCATTATGGTAGGCTATGACTTCTGGGCCATGCGCCCTATGACAATTATACTTTCGAGCATCCTTGACTTTTTGGAACAATGCTTGGCTTGATTCGATGACATAGCAAGCAGCCGTTTTCTCAACTTTGACAAACACTCTGCGTGTGCACTACCGCTGTGTCATTTGCTGAATAGTGACTAATTAAACCCAATTGATAAGCCAAGCTTGGAATTACTCATATATCAGCCACCTACTAGCACTGCTAATTTCTTCCCCTCAATGCACTTCTGTAACTATTCCGACGGCTGTCATGGTATTACCATGATCTTTTCTATTCGGCCTACCCTTCAAAAACGAATGCCTGTCTTGACCTTTTTAAAAGGTCCGTGTAGGTTTCTACAGTTCTACAGTGCTTTCATTCAATTTAATTGCCTTTCATATTCGTATTAAAGTGTTACTCCGGCAGACATTCGGTCAAAGAGACAATCAGCCTACATCCAACACTGCCACGTAGAGTTATGCTGTTTTTCTCACTTGCAGCCAATGGCTTTCAATGGGTGAAACAGACACTACAGATGAGACCAGCTCTACTCTTAATAATTAATAATTTAAAAACTATAACAAAATTCGCCTCAGGAATATGCAAGTTTTCATGCGTTTCCATTAACTGTGTCATACAAATATGAGAACAGTAAGGTAATCAAGTGACCCGTTCCAATCGAATTGTGGAATATTGACTGATCACATGACCACGCATATTGCACATGAATAGGGAGGCATCATAGAAATGGTCAAGTCATTGAATTGTGCACAAACGTCCTCTTGTTGTTTTCAATCATCTGTTGATCAAGCTTGCTATCTGAGATGCTGGCAGAAAAGACTTCTGGATAAGCCTACTTTAAAAAAAACAAAAAAAACAATCACTGTCACTACAGCACTTATACTCATGAAATGGAAAATATTTTGAATAAGAGGAATAGAAAATGATGTCATGAATATTTGGCGGTGAGAGTAAGAGTAATCATCTTCGCCATAATGGATGGGACGCTATGTGTTCATTTGAAGTGTCTTATTTACATATTGTAAATGTAAATAATGTGTTACACATGAGGCATTGCTGTTTATTTTATTTTTTTTAACCACTGACATACAAGATATTTATTTAACAGGGAAAACTTTTTATCCTTAACCTTTGACTTTGCTCTTGTTCTTCCTTGTTTTAGCATCTTCGCAGCCTGGCACAGAGACGTCGATCTGCTCCATCCCTAGTGTTTGGGAAAGCCCTTGGAATCCCTTGGAACCCGATCAGGTGTGTGTGTGTGTGTGTGTGTGTGTGTGTGTGTGTGTGTGTGTGTGTGTGTGTGTGTGTGTGTGTGTATTTGCAGAATTAAAGTTGCCATATAGATCATGGTACAGCTGAGCATGAAAGATGGATCTGGTATGCTTTTAGTGTAACATTGAAATGCATGCATGCATGCACTACTACCCCCAGCCTTGTGGGGGCAGCAGCTCTCTCTCTCTCTCTCTCTCTCTCTCTCTCTCTCTCTCTCTCTCTCTCTCTCTCTCTCTTCAACTACCTATGCAAGGGTTGTTCTGTGTCAGAATACTCTTTCCTGGAGTGAGTTACACAAGCAACATGAGGGTGAGGGTCATTTCAAAGAGATGGGATAGATGTTCTAAAGCGATGCTAATGGATCTCAGCACATTCTTAGCATGTCTCCATTTGAAGAGCTCTGTAGCTCAGCTGTAGCTATGCCTGAGTAATAATGGAGACAGGAAAGGCCAATGCCTGCATTTGTATGGATGCCCATGACACCAAAATGCTTGTCTACATGCATGAGGTCCTCGTTGCTAGTAGAAAAACATGCCGTGGAGGTAGAGTCGATAATGGATAATGGGCTATAATGGATGGACCACGGTATGAAGACATTACTCTGCTTAATGTATGGAGTCAGAGGTGAAATTAGGACACCATACCCTGAACACACACACACACACACACACACACACACACACACACACACACACACACACACACACACACACACACACACACACACACACACACACACACACACACACACACACACACACACACACACACACACACACACACACTAGGTTACATATCACAGAGAGAAAAGCAGCCTCCTCAATTCTAAAGGGACTAGCATTGCAGTGGTTCGTGTCAGCCAACACATTTAAGGCCACCGCACACCGGCTCCAACACAATGCTGAGCACTCCTCTTCCAACATTCCATTCCATTGTTTTCAATGCAACCCCGGCACACCAGCGCCGAACCATTCCGCCGTCGTGAATTACGATTGAAATCTATTTTGTCGGAGCCGCCCATTGACATCCGTTGTTAATTTCACAGGCTACTGTGCCAGGTACTAGGCTAAATTGTCGGATTCGAAAGTGCTCCGCATTGCTGGCGGAGCTGGTGCTCGGACGGCTTAAGCCTTTTGTCATTATCCCGAGGTGTCAAATTCATTTTTATCGAGGGCTACATGAAAACTGGAATTTTCCTCAGAGGGCCGCCATGCCAATTGTGCACA
>JAODXP020000025.1:28021814-28036814 GCA_027497455.2 Sardinella longiceps
GCTTACAAGTGTGGTTTAATTTAGCCCTTATAGCCAGGAGCGCAAACACAGTGTATTTATCTGAGGTCTCACACCACAAACCTGTTTGTTTGTGACTTCTTTTAGGGCGAAGCTCAACCCTTGCAGGGCAACGAGATTTTAACACGTTGAAAGTGAAGGTGTGAAATGCTCGATTGTTGAAAACTCAGAAAGAAAAAACATAAACAACAACAACAACAAAAAAAACATTAGCTGATGCCTCAATGCTAAACCAACATGTGTTGGCACAGGAAGAGTTAATGAGTAGTGTGATTGGCATTGCCTGCAAATCTAATTTTAATTTCTCCATCTCTTTAATCTCTCCCAATCGTCTCAGGTCCATTTTACACTTTACTAAGTTCTGATGGCCTTCCACGCTTTTACCAGGAGAAACAAACAAAAAAACACACACCAGCCATTTTGTTGTTTTTACCATAAAAATAGACACACGGGATTAAAACCAACACTTTCTGGACTACAGCTAGCAAGATTCCTTAACTGCTAAGCTACCAGCACTCCATCTTCTTCAAGGTTTGACGTGTTGTGGGTTCAGAGTATTCTGCATTCCTTGGGTTGGTTGTAATGAGTGGTTATTTGAGTCTACTGTTGCCTTTCCATCATCATCTCAAACCAGTCTGCCCATTCTCCTCTGACCTCTCACATCAACAAGGCATTGTCATCCACACATCTTCCGCTCACTGAATATTTTCTTTTTCGGACCATTCTCTGTAAACCCTGGAGATGGTTGTAAGTGAAAATCACAGTTTATCAGCAGTTTCTGAAAATCTCAGACTATCCCGTCTAACACCAACAACCATACAATGGTCTAAGTCCCTTTCATTTCATTTCTGCCACTTTCTGATGTTCAGTTTGAAATTCAGCAAGTTGTCTTGAACATCTCTAGATGCATAAATTGAGTTGCAGCCATGTGATTGGTTGATTATTTATTTGTGTTGTGTAATATATATGGACAATTCCACAAAAAAGTAAACTTCACCTTAAAACTTCAAGTGTCATCTACATGGACATACAAATTCTTTCAGAAAACTTTCAGAAAAAAAGTATTGTCTCGATGTAAATATTCAACTGAGCAAGTTTCGAAAGGATATCTGTTTGTTAACATTTTTACCCTATTCAGCTATAATGTAAGTCTATGGAGGGGCTTATAATGGGCATAAGTGGGTGATAACACATACAAAGCTGCAATGCTATCAGTTATTTTTTTATTGTTATATTACTCTTTCTATCATTACAGGTTAAAATCCACCATTCACAATTATTTTGTATAGTTTTGGAAGGTTTTTCCAGACGTCACGTCCATAACGCCATTTCTGACAATGAAAACCAACTTTTTTACATTTACATTTCAAATTAAGTCTTTCTCTTTTACTCTTTACTGAGGTGTCCTGTTTGGTATGAATGTAGTAATATTTACATTTCTCTAGAAATTTCACACACTTCACAGCAAAAACTACTCTCTCTCAGAAGTTTCTCCGTTTTTCTTCACGTCCATAACGCAAATCGAAAGGCTCATATTTTCATAATGTAAATCATGATATTAATATTTTTGTGTTTGCCTATATTCAGCCATGGAGTTTGCATAAGAATATGAACAAAATTGTGAAATACTGCTAGGTTTGCAGAGGTTATGTGGCATTTTGTTAATCAATAATGCATGAAAATGTCACGTCCATAACGCTGGAATTGCCCATAGCCAGGGTTGGCATCTCTCCTCTGCTTGGTCTTTTCCTACCATTTGCCCAATCCCAAGGGTGGTTTGGCTCAATGTTCTATGCAATGATTCTCAGAAATGTTTCAGCCATCTCATGTCTTCCTTGGTTGGCTGAGAGAGAGAGAGAGAGAGAGAGAGAGAGAGAGAGAGAGAGAGAGAGAGAGAGAGAGAGAGTATCAGGTAGTGGATGTTTGAAAGATGCTCTCAGAAGTCAGACGAGGAGTGAAAAGCTTTAGCACGTATGTGTATGGGTGTTTGGGGGGGGGTGTCTTCTTGGAGGCTACCCCTGTGAATCTCCAGCCCCCTTTTCCTGGAAAGAAGATGAGCTATCATCAGATGAGCTTTTCACACAATCCTTGTTCCCAAGAGATGGACTAAATTGAACTAGAAGAGACGGGGTGAGAGAGAGAGAGAGAGAGAGAGAGAGAGAGAGAGAGAGAGAGAGAGAGAGAGAGAGAGAGAGAGAGAGAGATTGTGTGTGTGGGGGTGGGGCAGTCTTGTGACTGCTTATTTCAGTCTATAAAGAAACACCTAAACAAGCCAAGCAAATAATCGTCACAGATTTTATCTGTCAGTGACCTCATTGTTTCAGGAGCAGCGATTTTGCAGAATTCTGAAACATATTGTAAACTTCTAACAGATAATTGGAAAACTACTGTGTGAAGTAGGCTACATACTCTGAAAAAGGTCACTCCAAAGTCAAGAATCCGATTAAGTAAGTCAATTAAACAAGTCAGCAATTGTGTTAAATTTTTTTTTTCCACTGACATCGTGGAAAATTGATTCAGTTGTGTTTACTCTGTAGGATGAAGATGTATGCAAATGATGGCTATGAGATGCTGTCTAGAATATGATTACTTTTTACATATTCATGAGATGGCTACAGTTCTTTGACAGCTATTATATTTCGAGACATTTTGTTATTAGTTATTTATTATATTAAATTACATAAGATACATTTTGTACTCTACGTGTCTATAAAGCTACTTCATGTCACAGAGTGTGAGGCGAAAATGATCAATGATAGCCCAGTTCAGCCCTGAACAAGAGTCTATATGGAGTTATATATTTATTTGGTCTTTTTGTCTGTCTTTGCCTGAAGTCTGTCATTACCGTACTTAATCTGTATTTATCTTGTTCTCTTCTTGCTTTCTTGCTTAGTTGATGGAGGAAGCCGCTATCAAAATGTATGCTGTGCACGCGTCACCTTGTCAGCCGTTATCCCTTACTTTTGTATTAATAGACTAAGACGGTAAAAATCAATTTGTGTTACTGCCCTGAAGAAGGCACTCATGCCGCTACGCGTGGGCCTTGTTTTCCTACTTGTCCATGTAGGACTTGTCAGTCACTATTAATAATGACATTTTAATTTGGAGTCCCTTAGTCAGAGAATTTTTTTCTCATTTTTGGAAGAAGTCAAGTCATGCTTATTTGTAAAGCACTTTAAAAACAAGAACAACAGCAGACCAAAGTGCTGGACAGGCAAGGCAAAATGACTTGAAAGACAACAACAACAATGTGAAGATACCTCATACACATAAGACAGACAAATATAAACAAATATAAATAAGACAATCATGTTCTAAATGGCAAAGCATACAAATGAAATTTCAGGTGGGATTTAAAAACACTCAAGGAATGAGCCTGCAGGCGTATATGGAGTGCAAGCTTATTCCAGAGCTTTAGGACCTATCACTGCAAAGGCTCGGTCTTTGAGCGGGGGACAAGAAGTCAGAGTTGGTCAGCTGATCTACAGGCCCTTGGTGATGTCTGAACCTTTATAAGGTCTGATAAATAAGGTGGGGCTAGACCATATAAAGATTTGAAAACAAATAGAAGAATTTGAACGTGTATTCTGGCTGCAAGCACACGTGTAATGTGCTCCCACTTTCGCTTTCTGGTTAGAGGGCGAACAGCAGCATTTTGAGCGAGTTGAAGACTGGCCAAAGAGAAACAGCTAATGCTGTTGCATTAATCTAGCCTGGATGTTGTAAAGGCATGAATAGCCATCTCAAAGTTTTTGAGGGATAGTCAATAAATAGCAAACTCCAGCTTGACATAGCCAGCCTGCTAATCAAAACAGATTTCCCTAAAACTGCATATTCTGTAATGACGGCTGGGGGGCAGTGACATCATTCATCAATCATCAAGGATTTATCAGTCCCAATTACTTCCAGGCGATTTATATATTTATTTATAACTCAAGTCACAATTTTTGCTTAATCCTGCAAATGGCTTCTTTATTTCCTCTCCTCTGTTTCAGTAAATACCATGGCAAACACACTTACAGATACATTTTCAAAGACAGATACATGCTAGAGACTTTTAGCTGAATGACCAAGGCCAGCCATGTTACCACAGCCAGTGTGAAAGTAGAATCGAGTACAATATGAGGATGGCGCTGTTAACAAGATTCACATAATGGACAAGGTCATTTGAGACATTTCCGAATGAAAAAAAGATATCTTAAAGGTGCACTATGAGTTCTTGCATGGTTTCAGCACGCTTTTACGGCATTTACCCGTTGATCAGCTCGATGCATGCTCCCTGAATACAGTGCGAAAAAGTCCACTCTTGGGAAACAACACAGGACCTGTAAACGTCAAATAAACACTACTACGTAGGAAGGCAAAGCCAGGTTATATGGGGACAGGTTGTGCACCAAAATATAACAAAGGTTCCAGCCAAAGACGCTTTGGGGGAAGGATGGAAGTAGCGGATCAAGCAGAGAAGCCTTTGATTTCTGACAAGTGAAATCGCATTGAAACAATGCAGGGAGAACTAATAATGCACCTTTAAAGTAATCAGGTTTATATAACAGCAACCTTTACCTTACATACCAATAATATCTTTATTTATGTCTGCTGAAAACCTACACAAACAGGTATAAAAGACTTAAAGATATAAACAAAACAAAAGAAAAAAGAGCGAGATGGAAATCTGTTTTGTCATTATTCCTCATTGATCAGTCGGAGGTGGGGAGATTGGATAAGCCTGCGGTCCAGCAGGTGGGATTTGTGAGGGGATCAGAACTGACTCCATTACAAACATGACATTTCAGATAGAAATAGCCTACTACAGACAGGTAATGACAGATAATTTGTAAAGTTTTTTTTAAAAAAAAAAAAATAAAAAAAATAAAAATAGGATAGAGCAGTACAAACCAGCTGTGAGTCATTGCCTGTGTCCTGCTTTGGCCTCACATCACAGAGAAGTATAAACACAGATCAAACTGGAGTGTAATAGGGGATTTCTAATTGGCCCATTCAGGGTGCGATTTATGAAAAAAATCAGAGGGGGGGATGATTCTGAAACGGCATTGCGTTGGTGACGTCATTGCTAGACACTAAAATGAAATCTGCTATCAGTAGCGGATTACAGCGCAGTGTCTGATGCCTCCTGAAGTCTACTGCAGTTCCTGTGACTGCTGGCGTGTCGAGCGCAACATTTTTCACAAAACTTAGAAACTCTCTCGTTCAGACTTAATTCTCCTGCTGCTTACTGTGTGTTAAATAGTTAAATAAAGTGCTGCAAATTACATTGTTTAATGTTGCCGACAATAGCCAAATTACTTTGATATCTCAGAGATGTGTTGACCCAAGTCATTCGTTGGATCCAACGGTATGCGCGGTATAGGGCGCTGGAGACTGTAACCTAAACAATTTGGTTTTTGCAAATGTGAGGAAAGCCAGTTACCTCACTCACGTCAGATGTAGCGCTACGCGCGTTCATCTGATATTCAGCGATAGACGAATTATTTCAGGAGCCAGAAATCCTTGAATCTAACTGGGCAAACGGCTTGTCCATCAATTTAATTGACGTACACTGCAGCCAACCACATCGAAACCAACCGAAGACGCTCGTTACGTTTGTTGGATTGGTTGGATTCAAAACAGTTGCTTCTTCGCTACGTCACACCCTCTACAGCAGCCAGCGGCCCTGATTGGTCCGGTTAGAGAATAATGGCTTGAAATCTCTCTGATGGGCTTCAACATCAGATCGTTGCGCGGAAGTGCCTTACGAAAGTTACGTAGCGCATGATCTGACGTGAGTGAGGTAAGAAAGCCAGGGCATTGAGCATAAAAATAGCCAATGCAAATAGGGCCAGCTAGGCATTCCTTGGGCATTGTTGAAGCATTTCGCCTAGATTATGCCATTTCTTGGTCATTTTCCACGACTGGCTGAATGACCTAAAAAAATTGTCACCCCACGCGATTCAGAAGGATATTTTGCCTGATACGTTGACAATACACGCATTTCATATCAAACTTAAATTATGCCTATGACAAACAGTTCATTTTCCTTTGCACAAAGTTGTTCAAGCAATGTGATAACATCACAAAGTTTCCTTTCGTTTTCCAAGCTTTAGTCTTTCCAGTGAGAAAAAAACACCTGCGCATAGGCTGAAGTTCGCGGCAAAGTTCGCCAGTTGTCACGCACGCAATTCAGGACACAGGACGCATTTTCTCAATTTTATAAATCGCTAGTTTATGCGCACTAGATGTTCGTTAGTCGCATCGCTTGCATACTGTCACGAGATATCAAGGGGGGATAAATGTTATCCCCACCGAAGATAAAATTATTCAACCAGAGGGGGGATACCAAAACCAGAAGTGGGGATTTCTGAGCCATCCCCCCCAACAAATCGCACCCTGGGCCCATTTATAAAACTAATGCCTGCAATGACGAAGGCAATATAGGACAGTTTAAGCACATGAGTTTCATAGTTTGTGTTATTCAAGCCTAGTTGCACAGTAAATGTGATTTAGCCGTCAATATTTTTTGCTATGTAGTTTTTACCCACTCCTTATACATTATTTCAGTAATTCAAAGCGTGACTTGCAATGCCTTTAAAGGTATACTCTGCCCCTTTATAGTCAGGCCCTTTTCTGGCGTGTCTAGGATGAAATAGAGTGGTTGACTTGACAGCGAATTTTTTGCGATTGCTCTTTTCTCTGCGTTCTCCACCCATTTTTGAAATTCCCCCTGCCTGCTTCAGAATGGCTTGCTATGGACATTTTTGATGCTTTTCTTAAAACTACCTTTGTCATTCGTTTTCAATACACGACTCACAGAGTGGTTGGTGGTGTTTGTTGATGGTCTAAAAGTATTATAGCGAAATACAGTTTCTGTTGTGTTTCATTCTCCATTTTTGATATAAATAGCTCCAGAGTTTGCGAAATACCAAATAAAATGTGTCAGAAGGAAATATTTACAGGGTAAATTACCTCCTTATCATTTTTAAAGGTTAAGCAGTCATTCTATCCCCCACACACACACACACACACACACACACACACACACACACACACACACACACACACACACACACAATCTCCCTGGAAACCCCTCAAATAAATAAAGTCTGAGGTTGATAAATATATTTTGTCTTTGCAGCTGAACAAACTGGAACAGATTACAAGGACCACCAAGAAGCCCCTGATCAGCTTGTGGCATTTTAAGTTTCTGATAGATGGCATCGAGAGAGATTTTTTGATTATTAGTGATACTCTTTCATCTGTCTTTTTACATTTTTAGTTTTGTTTTCTTTATTGCTTTTTATTACCTCCACCAAGGAAGTTATGTTTTTGCCAGCGTCTGTGTGTGTGTGTGTGTGTGTGTGTGTGTGTGTGTGTGTGTGTGTGTGTGTGTGTGTGTGTGTGTGTGTGTGTGTCTGTCTGTCTGTCTGTCTGTGTACAACATAGCTCAAAAAGTACTGCACGGAATAGGATGAAATAAGTAAGAAACAAGGAAGAACTGATTCGATTTTGGTGGTGATCGGTGATCCAGAATACCATCTGGAATTCATATTGTGTCTGTGACCACATTGCCTTGGCGGAGGTCTGTGTTCTCCAAGTGCTTTTCTTGTCTGTTATTTTTAATGTACAGTATGAATGGCTTCACTGGAAATGAACTTATTGTACATTATGAATGGCATTGCCGGAGATGAACTTCATGCTCTGTCAATTCAGCCTGAATAGAAATGGCTGATAATGAACTAGTGTAAGTCCTTTGTATACTTATAAGTGTATATCTAAAGACTTTAAAGTAAGTATCTGCTTCAAAACATAATTATAACAGCTTTTCTCAAAGTAATGGGCAGCTCGCCATAAAATTCTCCTTTTGTTTGACGTTCCCATCGATTATTTTCTGCTCAATTTAACAAAGTGACAGCCAGTTTTAAAAAAAAGTGCTAACACGTGATTCAGCCTCAGCTTATTCTGTCTTTGGATGAAGCAAATTAACAAGCAAGACATTTTCCTCCTTCACACTCCGCCTCCACCTCGACCAAAATAACTTTTTTCTTAGTAACGCTTGTGGGAAACAAAAATCAAAGACCTCAAGACATCTTTGCAGCCTTTGATACAGTAGCGGAGACAGTCAGAGTGAAAATGAATGTCTCATGTCTCAATAGGAATAAAGTCAGCTGTGGTTCTTACATGCAAAAGTTCATGCTACACCATCCACTGACTTTCCTTTGAGCACGTTTGCTGGCTGTGTCTGTGTGGACTGAGAGGCAAGTCCCTTTCAAAAGAGGAGAAAAAAATCTAAATATGATTTCGCCTACCATCCTTCCTCCCGCCCCATGTCCTTGGTAGCATACCTGTTCACCATCACACTGCATGTGCTTAAAGCATCGCTACTCAAAGTGGGGTCCACAGCAGGTTGCCTGGGGGTGAAAAAGTTTGCCAACATCCACTGGAGCTCCTTTAAACACGTTTGTTTTTGCTTGACCTACAGTTGCAATAGTGCTCTCATTAGTGTCATTATATTCCATGTTTATTGATCTGGTGTGTGTTTCCCAAACTCATTGGTTGTATCTGAAGATACATTGCTTTTGGCCCCTTTTTTTACTTTGAACCTGTGACCTGACAGTGTGAACTTTTCACCTTTGACCCACCTTTGACCTTTGACCTAAGTGTGCCTTTCCCTTCATCCACAGGGAAGAGGCGTCAGTGTCTGTGGCTGTGGAGCAGTGTCCGTTTGTGCTGGGGCTGTCCGGCGACGGCTCCCCTCCAGCCCTGGATGAGTGTGTGCAGCTGACCGAGGGCCAGAAGACCCGCGAAAGACACCTCTTCCTCTTCAGCCATGAGCTCGTCATTGCTAAGCTCAAGTGAGATACACACCTTCACACACGCACGCACAGACACACACACACACACACACACAGTCCTACAAGAGACACCTCTTCCTCTTCAGCCACAAGCTCGTCATTTCTAGGCTCAAGTGAGATACACACACACACACACACACACACACACACACACAGAGAGAGAGAGAGACCCTCAAGAAACACCTCCTCCTCTTTGGCCACAAGCTCTTAATTGTTTGGCTCAAGTGAGACACACACACACACACACACACACACAGAGATAGAGGGAGAGACCTGCGAGAGAGAGAGATCTCTTCATCTTCATCCTTGAGCTTTTTATTGCTAAAATGAAGTGAGGCGTCCCTCAGCAGTGCCTGACAACACACATCTGCACTCATAGTGAGTGCGTATGTATGTGTGTGTTTCACACTGAACATTGAACACACACAGGCATACTCATAGACTATTATGCAAGCATACATGCACAAACAAACACACACACACACACACACACACACACACACACACACACCTACTGTACACACACACGCACACACACACACACACAAACACAAACACACGAGCGTGCTCACACATACACACACACACACACACACATCAACACACGAGCTCGCTCACACACACACACTACAAGTCATAACTATCATTTTCAATATCATATTGTTTAGGAAGCAGCACACTCATCTCAGTGTTTGTGACTGTTTGTCCCTTTCCTCTTTCCCTCTTTCACTAAACCCCCAATTTCACACCTCTCCTTTCAGTTCACATCACTCTCTCACTCCACCCAATCTCTTTCTTTCACTCTATCCCTCGCTTTTTTCTTTTCCTCTCATTTCCTTTGTTTCCTTTTCATCTTTTCTCTCTTTTCTCTGCATGCAGTTTAAAGTTAGTTTTCTTCCTCTATCTCTGTCTATCATTCTTCTATATCTCTCAAACCTTTGGGGATTTCTCTGACCCCCCCCCCCCCCCCACACACACTCTCTCTCTCACACACACACACACACACACACACACACACACACACACACACACACACACTACCACCCTCGCTTGCCGCCAAAACCAGTTGTGTGTTTGGTCCTTTGGGTATTCACCTAGAAGTTAGAGAGGAGAGAAGTTCCCGAGGCCAATGAGGAAGTGGCCACGATCACACACACACACACACACACACACACACACATCCCTTTTTTTATAGAGATGGGCAGTCCCACTGGCAAACCCCCTTAATATCAACACACATGCACCTGTAATGGATAATTTATGTAAATTCTTTTGTAAAAACAGTATAATTAGCATCAGAAAGGCAGACCTCTAGAGCTGAAGAACTGAAACAAGATCAGGCAGATACAGCAGCAAATGTTATGTAACATCAACAGTCTGCGCCTCTAGAACTGTCAATAATGTTTTCACTACTGTAATACTGTGGATCACTAGCCTGGCCACACACAAATCCACATCCAGGAGTTGGGTCTGGGGAAAGGTTGGGATAAACGGTTGTCTTTCAAATCCCTCTGCACACAATAGGATAGTTCTACAACCAATCACAGAGTGGAGTGTTCGGTGTATTATAGTGTGTTGTGGAAATGTTAGACATGTTAGAATGTTAGACTGTGAGTTAAAAATGTGAGGGTGTGTTTTCAAATTCATTGAGCATCATTGACAAACAGAATAAAGTAGGTCAGATTTGTCAGTTACCACAGCTACGAGAAAGGGAAAGTCATCATTGTGGTTGACTGTTGGAGGCGTATATTGACCTGGTCATGCAGGGTATATCTGTCTTGACTGAAAGGCAAGTCCCTTTCAAAGAGGAGAAAAATAATTAAATTCTAAATATCTTTGTTTTTGCCTCCCGAACCCTCTACCCTCCCTATCTCCTCCCCTTAATTGGTATCTGTTCACCATCACACTTCATTTCCTTAAAGCATTGATTCTTGGGACCACAGCGCATTTCCTGAAGTCTTTGCTACAAAATTGAACTTGTCTTAGAGGGTCTTTGGTATTTTTTGCCTTCCAGGGAGCGCTGCCTTCAAGGCACTACCCCCCTCAGTTTAGGGTTAGGGTGAGGGTGAGGGGGTTAGGGTTAGGAATAGGGTAGTTAGGAAAGGTAGTGCCTTTTAGGCTGTTCTGCTTGGAAGGTGCCGTTGGGGGCAAAAAACACCATTGAGCGTCTTAGAGTATGTGCATAGAAAATGCAGTTACAAAAGGAATCCAACAGAACAAATTGCTAGTTTATAGGTGGCCCCACACTTTTCTGTTTTGCAGATAATGTATTAAAATCTATGCTTCCAAAGGCCAATGCAAAATTAGTACTGGTTTTTAACCAGTTTTAACTGAAAAATTTCAGACAGACCGTCTAAAAAATTCTTTTACACTGCTTATGGATAGCCAATTGACAAACATGTCACACTAACAGTAGCCTAATGGTACTATCATTAATATTTGATTAAAGGAGAGGTTCCTTAGGACCAAAAGTATATCACAACATCGTAAAAAAGTTAGAATGTTTGCTGGGTAGCTTCAGCTGGCAAGTGGCCTATTCCAGCCTGCACTAACACATCAAAATTTTGCACCCCAGCAAACATTCAAACTTTTTACGATGTTTTAATATACCTGCGTTCCTGGACCTACTTTAATGTAACAATATAATGTTGACATAAGTTTGATTTCCGAACCTGCTGACAAGCAAGCCAGTCAATGTAATTACAGATAGAAGTGTCTAACAATCAGTGAAGTTGAACCTGGGCCACTGGGCCACCATCATTCAACATCCTTTTGTGTAAAATTGTCTACCAAATATCAGTCACTGGGCCACCGTAGCTGTGGTCACAGGCCTACGTAACAGCCACCCTCGTTCCTAGACAAACACAGCAGTCCACTTCTGAGTCAGAAGCTTGTCTAAATGCCCAGACAAAACAAAGAAACCTACAGATAGACAGACGGCTACACAGTTTGTTTCAGTCAGAAGCACCAGTATGAACAATTGGGGAGTCAATTTGCAAAATCAAATCAGATAGGTAATAGATAAATCAGTAAAACTGAACTTGGGTTGGGAACTAAAACTGACAAAATTTCCATTTTATATTACCTCAAATGAACAGAAAAAAATAAATAAAATTAACAGTTTCAGCACTGAGGATGTATGTATTTTATGTGTTATATAAATGATAAGGGTGATGACGTCAAATAGGAGGAGTTGTTTCTAGAATCTGTGTCCGGTGGGGTAGTCTCCTGTCAGCCAATCGGGACCCTAGTCATGCACTGAACTCATGCTGTTACATAAAACCTTATCCAATCTCTTGCTTTAGAACCATGAAGATGAGATCAAATTCTCTCTAATGAAGGCTTTTAAGATGGAGGATGGGAAATGAAAGCAAAATAAGAAAAAAATAGACATTGAGACACTGTCCCAGTTTGAAGACATTTGAGGGTACAAAATGTACCTTACCCATATCAACCAGTAAAGCGCCATATTTCAAGCGAGTCAGGAGTGCAATGTGCATGGCAAATTGGCAAATTGCTATTCACCATTTGTGAATAATGGTTCGGAGGACAAAATGTGTGTGTGTGTGTGTGTGTGCGTGTGTGCGCGTGTGTGTCTATCTGTCTATCGATCTATCTATCTATTTATCTAACACATCCAGCTGTAAGCCATCACACCTTAGCATCTGACTGACGCTTTCACTTATCCTGTGTGATCTTCCACAAAGCATATAGTGACATCTTAGTCATTGTATTATGACTTGTCTGGAGACAGACTGGGTTCTTGTAGAGTTCAAAAACACACTGAACATACTCCCTCTTGAGTAGGGATGGACATGCACTCATACACGTTATGTATGGGAAAAACTATACCAGCTTTAATGGGTAACATCAGTACACAGAGCATGGCAATTACACACAAGCACACATACACACACACACACACACACACACACACACACACACACACACACACACACACACACACACACACACACACAATCACAAAGGCATCAAAACAGAGGGCTTTTAAGCAAAAATAATTTCTGTACCTGAAGTAATCAGACAGTTTTGCCTTCATATAGACTAACTGACCGTCCTCTCTGACACTACAGCAATATAGCCCATTGGCTATGACTTAATGGCTAAACACATAAAAACATCCAACATGTAAACATAACACTTTTGGCCTTTTGGGAGAAAGTTTGAACTTTTAGCTTAGTCTGTCACATGGGAGATGACCAAATTCTCTGAAATAGCAACACTTCTCCCTACCAAGAAACATAAACACACACACACACACACACTTACTATCCGTACACACATGGGTTATCATGTGAGGCCGCATGTGTAGTGTATCATGTGAGTATGGCGGGGATATGAATCTAGGCCAGGCCAACAGAGCAGCACTTCCTCTTCAGAACACTTCAGACAGGAAACGCATCACAGGGCTCGCGGCTGCCAACCAGTCACAAACGTTCCATGATGACTCTGACATTTACAAACAGCCGTGAATTTGTGTACCTGTTAGCCTGTTAATAGTGGCTAGGCTGCTTCAGTGAGGTTTCACACATTGTGTGTGTTTACTCTGTGTGGCTGTACTGCACCTGTAGACGATGACTGCGTCACTCACTACACCACAAAGAAGTGGGCTAGATGAGAAACAACCAAGGTCTGTGTGCAGACCTGACTGGCAGAATGAAGGCAAAATCAGTCATATGAGTACATAGCTGTGATAAGTATCAGTGGATGTGTGGATGTTGTTACAGCAGGAGTCCTCACCACTCAAATCCTGCAGGTGTCTCAAACTCCCGGCCCATGGCCCACTTCCGGTGAAGGCCCGGCCCAACTCTGGGGCATTACTTTATGTCAAATTAAAAATGCAATTGGACCCACAATGTGCACCTACTCTTCCATGTCAGATAACACACTGAGTTTTCATCTCAGGAGGATGGCCAATCAGGGGGACAGATAATCTCCTGCCTGCATTCAGAACTAGTTGACAATGGCAAGTCTTTAGTTTTTGAAGACGTTTCACCTGGTGTGTGAAGATGAAAGTATCAAAAATAGAGGAAGAGGAGGTGTACTCAGTTAAAGGAATTATCCGGAGTGAATCGACACGTAGCCCTGCTGTTTTATAGTGCCAAGCGCTAGTGAAATGCCACTTCAATGACTGAATTTCGTGCATCGCCGTCTGAAAGCGATACGGCAGCTAACGGTTTCGTTTTGACATGCCCTATTCTGTTAGTGTTAGCTGCCGTTTCGCAAACTTGGTCTACTTTGCACAAAATTTGATCATTAAGTGGACTATCAATAATGCTTAGCACTATAAAACAGCAGGGCTACATGTTGATTCACTCCGGATAATACCTTTAAGAAGATGAGAAACTTCTAGCAGTCAGTCTCCATCCATATTATATTTCTTGTGAATTTAGCCATTGCGTTATCCTTTGTCACAACCTAGGGGTGGAGGCCGCAACAAAGAGGGAGCTGAGAGGTTGGTTTCCATAAACAAAATATAAATTTATCAACTAATTGCACAGCGACTAATTGTAACTAATTGTTTGTACGTACAGTACTGCCAAGCGCCCAGCCAGACTCTACCTGGGATATCATTCACTCTCCAGTGGAATGGCACAGAATTCTGGCAATATCTGGCCATTTCAACCACTCTCACTGACTTTTATCAGTTTGTTGACTGTCCCCAAAGGAAAAAAAGAACAGTTGACCTCATGAATGGTAATGTGAAGGATGCATTCAGTGCCACCCTTCTGCCTCCACTGGGAAAATCAGAACTTAATCTCTTTGGTATGCCAGTCTTTGGTATTTTTTGCCCTCAACAGCACCTTCCAGGAAGCACTGCCTTCGAGGCACTACACCCCCCGACCCCCCCTTAAACAAGGGTTAGGATGATGGGGCCTGAAATTGGTTGAAGGCAAATATGACCAAGTTGTTAAGCTGAGGTATAGGCTAGTTGTACTGAGGCAACCAAGCACCACTACACACACAAGTGGACTCCACAAGCAGAGGAAGATTTGTGTCTCGTGACTGGTGTGTGCCTCAGGATGCTCATGGGGAGAATTTAGATAAGATGCCTCATTGCACAATGGCTTACCTGAATTCCTGCATCATGGATATTGTTCCCAGAAAAGATATT
>JAODXP020000025.1:28039314-28091814 GCA_027497455.2 Sardinella longiceps
CACTCAAACAAACACAAAGACATTATATATTCACACTCAAACTTCCGATTAGTCTCACCCTGTGTCCTGGTATGACAGTAAACTAGCACTGAGACTGAGTGGGCTCCATACAGCTCTAGTGTATCACTTCACAGTCTATCACTGTGTGAAATCCTAACCTTTCGAAAAGCCCACCGTTTCACCACAGACCACACAAACACACCCCCCCAATGACACTCACCCAAGGGGCTTGCCCCCCACACACACATTTGCTTACTCAGACACTCGCTCTGGGTCCAGACATAAACATACACCCTCTACACACAATAATAGGCACCCTCCCACACACACCCACACACACTCACACACACACACACACACACACACACACACACACACACACACACACACATACAGCCCTGACCTTCCAAACAAACTGGTCTGAGCTGTAGTTCCTCAAATGGATTAATTTTTATTCAGTGCCAGGGAATCTTGTGGATTCTCTCTCTCTCTCTCTCTCTCTCTCTCTCTCTCTCTCTCTCTCTCTCTCTCACACACACACACACACACTCATCTCTCACACACACACACACACACACACACACACACACACACACACACACACACACACACACACACACACGTGTGCTCCATTCACTCTCCTGTCACTCGGAGAAGCCAATCCACCGCCACAACTTAGACCAGCTTTTAGGGAAGTGGGAGACGAGTTTCCACCATCACAATGCATGAAGCCATTCAAC
This sequence comes from Sardinella longiceps, assembly GCA_027497455.2. Lineage (NCBI taxonomy): Eukaryota > Metazoa > Chordata > Actinopteri > Clupeiformes > Clupeidae > Sardinella > Sardinella longiceps. The sequence goes on from JAODXP020000025.1 coordinate 28,040,055, forward strand.
CAGGAAGGCGTGAAACTGCACTTTTTTTACTGCAATCATATGATGCTTGAGCAACCGATGGGGCTTTCTGGCCTGGTCAGGGCTCTTGTGAGGAAAAACGGCTGATTATGAGAAATGCGAGTGAGTTTCGATTTTTACATACACGTATTTTTGTCTGGTTGAAACGTGCCTTGTCACCACTAGTAAACAAACTAACACAGACAACAAAACAAGACAGATGTGTCATATTACAGTAAGATGACATGGTTTGGGATGCAGAGTTTAAAAAGTCATACAAAAAAACGACACTTAAAGACAACAGTCATATAAAAATTCATAAAAAGTATAACAGTCATTACATATTCATGATATGTGTCATGTTATGTTTATGACAGGTTCATGTCACTCTTATATCGACAATCTCAAGGAAGGTGTTAACGTTTGTTTTAACCAGCACTGGATCTCCAAGATTCGATTTGTATTTCTGTAAGATGATTACATCGGAGAAACCTCGGATCGGAGTCAAAGACTTGAAGCATCAGGCACTAGAAATCGGTTGCCTAGTTACGTGTCCATGTTATTTATCACAGACATTTTGAATTCCTAGCAGCTAATTAGTAAAGGAGATGGACACCTTTGTCACTCTCTTCATCTTCTTTCATGTCAGCTGATTCGCACAGACTGGTGATGTAATCAGAATACCTCATCAACATTGTTTTGATGGCTCGCCTTGGTATGCACACCTGACTAGGAAGAGAGTCTGAGAGGGATAGAATGATTGCGTTTACATGCACCGAATATGAGGCTCTATGCCGATTTTGGTCAAAGGTTTTGGTAAAGTGTTTACATGAATGCAGAGAAATCAGGTCATTACTGTAATATCCCTTTCTTTCAGTGATAAATAATGTAATAGTGTTCGGATTACTGATTATAGAGTTCTTTGCCTGTTGATTGCCTTTGGTGTCCATTCGAGAGAGAGAGAAATAGAGAGAGAGAGAGAGAGAGAGAGAGAGAGAGAGAGAGAGAGAGAGAGAGAGAGAGAGAGAGAGAGAGAGAGAGAGAGAGAGAGAGAGAGAGAGATGACTTCTTCCAGTGATCCAGTGATGTTAGTGTGAGACGGTGTAGAGGCTGGGCATTAGCATTGCAGATATGGAGGTGTCTTTGGTGACCTTTACGTAAAGGGCACTCATAACAACACATAAGGCATTCAAGGTAGTGGCATTCACCCACTGGCAAGCCTTCTTGTATAGGTCAAGCTTTCGGAAACCACTCACATACTGTGACACACACACACACACACACACACACACACACACACACACACACACACACACACACACACACACACACACACATGCCATATCTGTCTGTCTATATTCTGTAAGACACATAAAGTATAAACAAATACAGAGAGAAACCATCCATAATCACTTTTATTTCCTGTCATACTAATGCATTGACAGACCTATACAAACATACCCACATACACAAATATTATTTCTTTTAATGTAGGCTACTGTTTTTGTATTGTTTCTCTGCTTAGGTAACATCTGCCAAGAAAACATAAACATAAACACACACACACACACACACACACACACACACACACACACACACACACACACACACACACACACACACACACTTGTACTGTAACATTCAACACCAATTCTCGGTTTGACACAGCGGCACAGCTGCACCTGGCCGTAGCACATCTGCACTCCCACACACACCGGTGTGGTTGTTAGTGGCGTGACCTCACACACACCTCACCTACACACACCTCACACACACACACACACACACACACACACACACAGGTCTGAAACACACGCTCAGAAATAATCCATGTCCTAGGATGCACCTTCCCAGACAGACGCAACATCAGCGTAAAAGAAGTTTCCATTCCACACAGACACACTGACACACAGACACACACAGACACACTGCAAAATAGCCCTGCCTCGCGGGCCCCGACAAAAAAAGAGGAAGTCAAAGTGTCACTGTGACGCTGCTTCCTCTCAACATGACTTTCCAAAAGCGCGCTCACGCTCTAACTAAACTTCGCCGAGAACTTCGCATCTGGCTCTCAGAGCGTGTTGGAAGTTCTCTCGTTCACTTCTCCGACTTTGTGTGTCCGAGTCTGTTCTATGTGGATTCTGTGTCTCTGTGACTCACACCATGATGTTCCTTTGCCCGCAGCTCGCCTGAGGTGAAAGACAGCTGGGTGAACACCTTACACAGGTAAGACTACCAGAGCTTTTCATATCTGCATTTATTCATATATCTTCCTCATGAAAAAGATCTTTTGAAGTTGAGTTACTTAGAAAGCATTCCTGCTGTTCTAACCAAGCTGCTAAAGACCACCTGTTGATATGTCACTTAATTATTGATATCCCCTGAAGTGCTTTTGAATGTTTTGTGTTTTTCATGTTTTGAATGGTGACATTTTGTCACTTGAATTGATACTTGAATGCTAATGCGTTGTTTGATACCTCTTTGAGAGGCGTGGTGTGGGGTGAAGCTGCCGGTGTCTCGAGACGATTGTCAGAGCTTTCTGGTTTCTTGATTTATCTATTCTGTGTAAATGCTTTTAAAATCAACATGAAAGTGTTTCTATGTTGTTCTTGGGAACTATTGGGAATTGTTGTAATGTATTTCTAGAAAATATTCGTAATAGTGATTACTGCCGCTTTGCCCTTAAAGTACTGCATTTGTTGGGATCATGCTGCTATGCTTTCGTGAATGCAGTGTGGTTGTAAGAAGGCAGTGTGGACATCCATAGCAGTAATTGCTTAATGGATTTTATGCAATCATCGGCTGTTTGGACATTTGTATTGTGGTATTCAATGTCATTCAGTGTCGCTCAGTATGGTGGAAATTTTTGACAAACCCATGGTGCACATACACAAACATAAGGACCTCGCTTTTTTAATACATATCACACACAAACACACAATCCAATTCCACCCATGCAGATACATTCATCTTGAGCAGCTGTCTCCATGCAAACATCACACACACACACACACACACACACACACACACACACACACACACACACACACACATACCAAATGCAGTGTATGAATGTGGTGAAACCTTGGTAGCATTTGTCCTTCAGTCAGGGCAGTAATGGTCATAGCAGACATTGGATTTCATGCGTTTCAAGTGTTTGACGGTGTGCTCTCCCACTGTCTCTGTAGAAAGATCACCGAAGCACAAGAGAGATACGGCTTCAGTACCCCTCCTCCAAGCATTCTAATGAAGGTTCTGAGTGTCAATAACATGGTAGGTACATCGCCTCAAACACACACACACACACACACACACACACACACCACACATCGACCCCCTCAACCCTTCTGCGCCTCTCCTCAACCATTTCCTGTGTCTCATTTTTCACCCTTTAATTTTGACTAAACCCTGTAGTGCACTGCCTAGGTGGGGCCAGCCCCTATAAGTCACTCATGTAGTATACTACTTCTATGTGCCTCAGCACTAGGTGAATGTTTGAGGTCTCTTTATGTAAGTATGCTTGTCTGTTTGTCTTCTCAGACTAAAACTCTAACAGGCGGAGGCACGGATGCAAGCATGGACGCGCCCTCTGAGGTGAGTTGTGCTCTGTGATGCCAAGCAAAGCGGAAAATAACACACACACACACACACACACTCATTGCTGCGACCGCATGTGTTCTGGGCAAACACACACACATACACACTCACACACAAATGAGAAAATGAGATGTTTGGCTTGTTCACCAGACCCTCAGAGAAGCTGATAGAAGTCTAGTCAAGGGCCATTAGGCTGTTCAGTGACAGCATGACTCATCGGACTCTTCGTTAGTCTGAGTTATCGAACTCTATCAGAGAATATTTTTGGAGTCGCAATTCGGGGACTTTGGGCGGAGTGGGCGGTTAGGCTTCAAGTGTTGCACATGGAGGGCTGCATGCTTGTGGCTTTGTGTGTGTATGTGTGTGTGTGTGTGTGTGTGTGTGTGTGTGTGTGTGTGTGTGTGTGTGTGTGTGTGTTTGTAGAGCCACGCCTCCGACACCGTTGCCACATGCTCCCCTTGTGATCCACTGACCGCAATGTGTTCTTATTTCCAGGGCAACGGCAAAGGCTCCGCCCAGCAGAAGCTGTTGTATAACAAGGAGGAGGCAGGAAAGCAGCCCATTGGTGAGTTTGAAATGATGCGGCCCTGTGCTAAAACCAGCTGTGGTTAGGAGCCCTCAGTAAAATAGCGCCACATGGAGAAAGAGAGAGAGACAAAGAGAGAGGGAGAATTAATATCAGTTATATTAATTATGAGTGAGTGATATATGTGTGTCATAGGTGATAAACATAAGACAGTTTCCATGAGTTTATCGATGTTGTTTGTGCCAATGAAATTTATCACAGGTTGAACACTACTACAGAAGTAAAAGAAGAGAAACATACATTGTGCATTTGAAACACACACACAAACACAAAAACACACACACTAGTAATCACACATATTATGATGTGTATGTCAGCAGGTCATGGTGCAAGTCTCTGGAAGAAGCTGAAGAGGAGTGCCACACTGACGGGTTCCTCGCCCCGCATCGACCCCAATTCCAGCAGTCTGTTTGGGCAGCCGCTGTCCAAGATCTGCCTCCAGGACGGCAGTCTCCCCAAACCCATTACAGTACGTCTCCAACCCGCCAATCAAACACTCACCTCATCTCACCAGCTTACAGCTCTTTTACAAAGACATAGAGTCAAAGGGCAAAATTAACCTTTTGAAATGTGAATATTTACCAGCCAACCATGCGTCTGTTCCCCAAAAGCATAGTTGCTGTCAAAATTAGCAATTATGTCGGTTGCAATGCAATTTCCCATTGCCAACTAACTTTTGGGAGACGGACGCCAGGTTGCCAACCATTCAGTAGTAAATCAGTATTTTTGGTCTGAACAGCCAGTTACCAGCCAAATTCTAAATTTGCCAGCATTTGGCTGGTGGCTGTTGCTAATTTTGTACAGGATTCAATTCATTCAAATCTGCTTTTTGCTTACATAAGCTAATTGTGTGGTGGGCTATTTTATGGCGTCTTTGAATGGTTCAGTTAGATTAGAGAAATAAATGCTCTGTTTTTGTTTTTTTTTTGCCACTGTTCTACTGCCTCTTTTTCTTCCTCTTCCTTCCCTCTGTGGGCTGTCTGAATGGATAGTTCTCCATTTTAGGTGACCAGTCATATCATTGACAAGCTTTAGCTTCTGTAAGCAATGTGGTTACGGTTGACATATTTGTTTGTGTGTGACATGGTGACTATTCTGTAGTGGGTGTCGACATTAACATTATTTGACCCAGTTGTAATTTCTCTGCACATTGCTAACATATTGTTGTGTGTGCAATTGGCTTTGGCGTCAACATTTTTGCCTCCCAGTGTAGCCTAGTTCTTCTGTTAAGTGCTAACATATTTTATATTTTTGTAATGTAATGATGTGAAACATTTACATCTTTCCAGCAAGCAATGGATTTTTTTAATCAATGTCAGACACAGACTTTCTAGCACTAACAATGAAGTCAAGCTGATATAATTTGCAGATGACCAAAAGATTACCCAGATCAGACTGACAAATATGCTATAATGACTTCCTTGCTCTGGCTCACACTTCTAAGCACAAACACACACACACACACACACACACACACACACACACACACACACACACACACACACACACACACACACACACACACACACACACACACATATACACAGGCAGCTTGCAGCCTCAGCCACAGATGCAATCAGGGGGAACATTGATGTTCCAACTGATCAGTAAAAACCACCGAATGGGTCTTATCTTCACTTCTCTTTTGCTCTCTGAGTTTGCTAAAGTTCTAGCGTGCTAGTGTTGTGAAATGGTGGTGGTGGTGGTGGTGGTGGTGGTGGTGTGTATAACATGTGTGTCTGTGGAGTGTCACGATATGTCTTATATAACCTCTTTTTTTGTGTGTGTGTGTGTGTGTGTGTGTGTGTGTGTGTGTGTGTGTGTGTGTGTGTGCAGGAGATCCTTCAGCTCCTATGGAGGAAAGGCCCCAGTACAGAAGGAGTCTTCAGGAAGTCAGGGAACAGCGGCAACATGAAGTCCATCCGTGAGCAGCTCAACAGCGGGACTGAGGTGGACATGGAGGCCCTCCCTGTGACACAGCTGGTCGGACTGCTGAAGGTAAGCAGACCCCTTGCATCCATCCAACCAGTCATCGGTCTTTCCAGTCATGGTCATTTCTTCCATTGCACATGAACATAAACTAAGGCCAACTGCTTGACCATAGCCTAATCATAACAGATAAACACATGCACATACTATAGCCTAAACATAATAGGCCAACAGATGCATGAGCATAGCATCAGGCCAACCGATCCATGAACATAGCCTACACATAACAGGTCAATAGATGCATGCCCATATACTAATCATAACAGGCTAACAGATCCATGAATATATTGTATAGCCTAAACATAACAGGCTAACAGATGCATGAACATAAACTTGATCATAATAGGCCATTCATGATGGTTCATCTGATCGCTTATCCATAACACTTAAAGATTGCAAACATTTTTTGCTTTGTCACTGAAGCAGATAAATTATTTACAGTGAGTGAATCCACTATAAAAGAGCCTGGGATGCTTTAGTTGAATACTGCTCGATCACACTCAAAATACACTGTACCAAGATTCAGCCTTTCACTTGCAGCCTTTTGTGACATTGATGCAAACTTTAGCCACTTCTCCCACAATGCAGCGTGAGTATTGACTAGATGGTTCTTCTGTTATCTGTATGTCGTGACAGAGCTTTCTAAAGGAGCTCCCTGGTAGTCTGCTGGTGGCTGAGAGATATGACCAGTGGATCAATGCTATGGAGAAAGAGGATGAGAGTGAGAAGCTCACTGAGATCAAGAGGTAAGCACACAGACACACACACACACACACACACACACACACACACACACACACACACACACACACCACTCTACCATCCAGTGTTGATGATTCAGAGATAACAAACTGAGCAACACTCCTCACACGGCAAACACACACAGCAGGCATGGTGAGGGAAAATAACACAGTGCTAATATGTAGAGACAGCTTGTTTTATAGATCAGATGATAACATGTGCATAGCTAAGAAACGAAAGCATGGTTAATTGTCTGCAATACCTTTAGCACAATTTTTGCAAGATAAAGAAATGTCAGTTGAAATGAATAAACAAACAAATATAAAGAATAGTGCTGTCAAACGATTTGAATAATTAATCTGATTAATCACAAAATTTCACAATGATTAATCGTGATTAATCACTTTTAATCACAACTAATTTCCTCCAGTAACAATTTGGATGCAAGGGTATGTTAGATGGATCCTTATTTTGCCCTGTAAAGGCCCTGTTACTAAATATTTGCCTTTGTTCTTCTCAAATGGGGCAATTCACACCTGTCCCCTACCCCCAAGGGTTCCCAAAACATGTTGTTGGACAGTCAGAAGCTAGGCCATAATCTTTGTATAGTTTGACTTGATAGCCGAGCCATTTTCTATCTGAAATTTAACATAATAAATGCCATGAAAGTGGAACCATATCCATCAGGATTAATCTGAGTTCAATTTTTTAATCTGAGTAAAGTTTTTGGATTAATCACTTGATTAATCAGTTAATTTTGACGGCACTAATAAAAAATCAAAAAAAAAAAAAAAAGATAAATAGTGTTTTTATATAGAAAGATGTGTGGAAGTGAGGTGGAAGAATGTTTTATTATGGTGTTAATTCTGGTGTTGATTTTGAATGGGGAACTTGCAGTTGCCTTTAGGAAGTAGAACAAATGCACTACTACCTATATTCACTGCACATCACAGCAAAAAAGAAAAAAGAAAGAAATGAAAAATGCTCCCAACTGATCTGTCTTCTCTTCCTTCCCTCTCTCTCTCTAGTGTTATTGAGGCCATTCCTGAGCCCAACGTCCTCCTCCTGCAACATCTCCTCTGCGTACTCCACCACATCAAACAGAACTCAGACTTAAATAAGATGGACGCCAGCAACCTGGCCGTGTGCATCGCCCCCTCCCTCCTCCACAAGTCCAACGGGAGTCCGACGACACAGGAAATGCTCGCGCAGCCCGACGAGGTGAAGAAGGTGAGTCTCTCTCTAAATCACCTCACCTCTGCTCCACGACTGTGTGCCCTAGTCTCGAGAAGAAGAGGAAGAAAGAAAAAAAACTACATCAAAGCCCCCATGCATTCTCTTTCTGAGTATTCTGCTGTGGTTGACAGTCACATTGAAAACCACAGACTTGATAAAGTTTCAGTCAACTGATGCGCTGTTTTGCTTGCTCCTCCCTCACACAGACAGACAAATAAAGAGAAAGAGAACGAGGGAGAGAAAGAAAGTGTGATGCTATTTTTTTTTCTTTTCGTGGAACTGATGCTCAGTAGGTGAAAGTATCATCTGTATTTGTTTCCTCTAGGTAAATGTCCTGACACAGTTTCTGATTGAGAACTGCTGTGGCGTGTTTGGTGAAGATGTTCTGACCCTCCTGAGTGATGCAGATGAGGAGGAACTGGCCGACAGCACAGGTAAAGAGCGCTTCCTCCCAACCACAACTATTTCACAGAAAGACAACATAAAACACAAAATACAACCATAAAACAAACTTCAAAACATGCTTTGCGTCATCAAGACCTTGTTCAGATTTGACTAAATCCCTGACTGAAGTAAGACTTTGGCTATCATACCACAAATCACCCGCCACGTCATGTATCAAATTTATACCAAATCTCTGATGTCCTCAAACGCTATACAAGATTAGATAAATCAATCTGACTACCCCACTGAAAAGCAATTGACTGTATGACTGGTTTGCAATGCTTAAAGGAATACTTTATGAAAATTGGTTATTCACCCCCCTTACCTGGAGTTATATATGTGGCTAAGAGCATTTTGGTCACAGTTCATTGCATTGTCCTAGTCTGCAAACCCCAATTTTACCTTTAACTTAGCATAGATGCTGGAAAGTAAAGTTGCCAAAGAGTTGCTATCTGGCAACATTACATTCCAGCGCCTATGCTAAGCTAAAGCTAAAAAATGGGGAAAATTGGGGATGCCATAATAGGAAAACGCAAGCGCTAACACCAAAATGCTCTTACCCACATATGTAAGGGTAAGGGGGTAAATAACCAATTTTCATAAAGAGGTGAACTATTCCTTTAATTTCTAACACTTGGCTTGCTACTAACTGACGTTTGTTTTCCCCTAGACTCCATGTCTTCTCATCAGCATGACTCGGCCTACGACAGCACCGACCCCGATGCCGACAGCGATGCCAGGGAAGTGTCTCCGGTGGATCGCCGCACGGCCCATCACTGCCAAGCTGGTTTTGCGGCCGGACACCGTGCGACGGGCTCCATCGTGACCTCCTGCTCCTCGGACGCCATCTTCACCACGTTCACTAACAACCTGAACCGCCGCTGCTCCGAGCCGGCCATCTTCCCATCCGCCGCGTTGGCGGCTTCCTGTTCGCACTCCCTGCAAGGCTTGGCGCGTAGTCATGACGACTGCTCCTCAGCCCTCACAGGACTTCAGTTTAAGGGGCTGAAGAAGCAGACGTCAGATGACTGCTTCCTTCTCACCAGACCCACGGAGCGAGGGCGGCTTGCTCCAGCCTCGGCCTCTCTGGGGAAGCTTGGAGAGGGCCTGACTACGGAGCTCTTCCCACTCCGCCCCTGTGCAGACCGCCGAGCCTCCACCGCCTCCAAGGACTGCTCTTGCTCTTCGTCATGCTCGCTGGAGAGCGCCGCCTCCAACGTGTCAGATGGCTCCGTCTTCACCAGCTCGCCCCTGGCCTCCCCTAACGCCTCCAGGAAGTCACACTCCGCTAAGCACCAGGTGGCAGAGGCCGCAACAGCATCTTCCTCTGCCAGGTCCCAGTCTGTGTCCTCTTCCTCCAAGCCTGACCTTCCCAAGGCGGCAGAGGTAGAAGTCAAGCGGCGCTCCCAGTCCATGAGGCTGCGGAGCCTGGGAGGGTTGTTGCACAGGGGGAGCATAAAGCGCGGAGAGGCCCAGAAGGAGAAGGTCTTCCCATGCGGGCCCCTGCAAGAGGACTCTCAGAGCGAGGCTGAGGCCCCAGAGAGCCCCAGGGCCCCAGGCGAAGAGGAGGTGGAGGAAGAGGAGGTGCCGGTCCGTCGACAGCGACCCCACTCAGCCATCGAGGTCTTCCAGCACGTGGACAGCAAGCTGCCCTGCAGCCCTCCGTCGTACGAGCAGGCGCTGCTCAGCTCAGCCCAGCCTGCACTGCCCCAGTACCGGGCCATGACGGTGCAGCAGGCCAGACGTCGCACGTCGCGACCCATCTCCATGAACGAGGACTTCCTGCTTGGCTCTTCCAGCTGCAATGCAAACAGGAACTGCTTCCAGAATAAATCCATAGGCCCTGATCGCCCTGATCTTGAGGATTCCGTCAGAACCAGTCTGACCAGCCTATCAGAACCAGCTCCGGTGTTCCGAGCGAGGGCCATGTCAGAGTCGGTGTCATCACGGTCACGTCGGGATACCGTGGCACGACGCTGCAGCCAACCAGTGTTTGAGGAACTCATTTATGCCAAGGAGTCTTATGTCTAAGCAGGAGCCTAATGCTTAAGTGTACAGCCTTCTTATGTCTATGCATAAGTCCTCTATCTATCTAAGCTTGTCACTGAACAAGGACACTATTTCTCCCTCTTTGGATTTGTACAGTTGCCAACTTTCACATTGAACCTTCTGTAGTAGTACTATTTAGAGTACATATTCTCAAAGAGTTAAATTTTAAGAGATACATTTTAACACATGAAAGCTATTTAAATATGCTAATATAAGTTTCTTACTAGGTTCCAGCCCAGAAGCTATGTATATAAGTGTAACAGTAGGATGCACATTGTATTTTCTTGTTTATGTCTGCTGCAATAGTACTATATTTGTTCAGTCAAGATGTGTGTTCAAAACTTTTTAAATGTTTATATATGTTGACTTATGTTGTCACTTGTTGAGTCATGTACAGCACAACTGTAAATTAGCGTTGATATACAAGTTATTTTTTATTAACTACAGTGTATTTCTTCTCACTACAAATAAAACGTAAAACAACATGTACAAGATACAACATGTCCTGATTTATTTTTGGCTCCATTTCAAGAACATGATAACATCTCTATTGAGCATGATAACAAGTCATGATCTGGCCACAAATAGAGTGAGAGATAGAGAGATATGTTCATTTTTACTTACAATAAACATATTCTTCGGGCAACACTTTACTCAACGGTGAATCTCAAAGAGGTTTTTTCATCTGTGTGTGTCCTGTTATGTGTGTGTCACTAATTCATGGATGAGTTAAATGCAGAGACCAGATACAAAAACAGTGGCCAGTGGGCAGAGAACAGGCTCAAAGGAGTGTCCATACTTATCCAGGCAAGGCTACTGTACCTTTCACTTAACCTTACCCAGACAGCAGCAGCTCATTATGAGTCCTGATTTGGCCCAGGTCCACTGTCCAGCAGCTCAGGACAGGGTCGGCCGAGGCTATGGCCGAAACCGCATGGTCTGCGGCCATTAACAAGCGTGGGCCTGCAGCCTGCAGAGTTGTAAGGAGGAACTCACACTGAGCTCCTGCTTCCTGCGTTAGCCTCAAAGTTCATCCGCTTCCCTATTCGACAGTGTTGCATAACACAGTCGAAGAGCACAGCCTCATTGAGAACATTATGTTCTAGTGCAAGCTTGGAGATAGTTAGACAGACAGGGAGAGAGAGAGAGAAAAAAAAGTGAGCGAGAGAGAGAGAGAGAGAGAGAGAGAGAGAGAGGAAACTGCTTCATGATCACATGGACGGATTTGGGTTGGTTGGTTTAGCGGCACCCTTTTTTCTCTCTTGGGGTAGTTGCCATCTGCCTCTAAGCCCATGTCTGAAGAGCAGACTTTTTTTTTCGGTACCTCGTGTCTCTGTCACTTCTACATCAGCCAACTGCTACCCATAGCCTATTGACAGTGCTTATCAAGAGGAACATGCTGTAACTTTTGTCCTTGTTTTAAAGTCTTTTAACATCAAGCAATATTTTATTCACGGTTGGAAGCCAGGACAAGATGGTGGCTTCAAGCACACATGGTGCAAAACTGAAAGTTAATTGCTTTGACAAAAGGCCTTCAACAGAGATGAAGACGGTGGCTTTAAGTACACATGGTGAAAAACTGGAAGTGAATTGTTTTTATAGCACGTCTTCTAGAGTTGAATCAAAGGTTTTGAAATCACATCTCTGTTATTTTCATAATTATTCTTATCAGCATGGAGACAAAAGAAAGTCAGTATGCTGACTTAGCTGTTCAGTGACCCAGTTTCCATCTTAGTAGCTCCCAACTCTTTTATTGATTGGTCATTATGACTATGAATAGCCTATTGATGAAAACAAAGGTTTCAATATTGTGCCTCTCTATTATGTGACAAATTTATGCCTGGAGATTGACACGTATAGAAACATCGATCCCGTTTCCAAACTCTCACAGGCATTTTATGTATTTCTACTTTGCCTACAGGTATAAATGTCAATATGACTAAAGAAGAATTTGCCTCTGCCCTGACTTCATATATGAGCGTATCTAAGAATTGTGAGAATGGACATTTTTTCTTCATAATCCATTAATCAATGCATTTATCAATGAACTAGAATTAATTAGTATTGGATTTTATGAACAACTGGTCAAATATGGTTGTCAAACATATTGGCAAAGGACTAGAGTTGAAAATTAGCCTGATGGCTTACGCTCGCACGTTTACATACAAGTTTTATTCACGAGTTTTATTTATTACAGCATGTCATTGGTAGTTTTGTTTTCTTTTTTTTCCTAGCAGACATCATTAGCATGTTGTAGTGGTGCCAGACAGTCTAATGTATGTAAAAATGTATGTATGCCTTTTATTTAGTTGCTAGTTCACTAGTTTAACAGCAAAAACAGCATGGTGTCCCTTTAATGTGTGTTGTCTTACAAATTAATAATTAAATAAATAATAAATAAATACATGACATGGAATTAAATTGGCCAGTTTTGATTTAAAAACTAATGTAATTCCCTCTGGCCGCTAAGTGCTTTGCCATTATGCTGAGTGAAATGTTATTGTATTGATCATCAGTACCAGAGCTTTACCTCAGTTAGAAGAAAATGAGTGGAGATACTATGCAAGCACAGCCTGGAAACAAAAGCAGTCCAGTAGGAGATCAATAATGGCCACTTTAATGAATCAAGAAACAGTCTTTGTGTCTTTTGTCCATTTGTCAGTTAAATATAAAAGGGTATTTTTTTGCCTCCTTTGTTGCTATGAGGGATGATTGCATTAAAAATTTAAACCTAGGCCAGCATTACCTCAACCTTCCATGTACACACACTCACACTAGCCACACACACACACACACACTGAAATGCACACACGCAAGATCACTTGCCACACTGTCTGTTGGCCAAAGCAATGTTTTGGGGGCATGTGTATTACATAACACAGCTTGCACTCAAGCACTTGAATGAGTAGCTGGCTTGTATGAGTGGATGGATGCCCTCTTTGTTGCATAATATAATAGACGTCCTTTCATAGTCCAGGCAGAGCTCACTTCCAACCACAGTAATGAGGAATAATACGCAAAACGTGGAATATTTCACCCACTTATTGATGCGCTGTCGTGAATAAATAGTCATTGACAGTCAGCGCGGCTGGACCACTTGTAAACAAAGCTAGAGTTTGAGAACCAATGACAACTAGAGTAGGGGTCCCTTTGTAATACTGTAAGACTTGTTGTTGCACATGGGTGACCCGTCAATCAGTCCTTTGCAAAAGGTTTGAAAAGACCCTCGAATGCAGCTTCAGAAATAACCATTACGTAGTTTTAAAATAAGGCAACCCACTGATTGTCCCACGGTAGAAATAGAACTTACAGTCTGGGGCTCTTTATGTACTAAACAAGCTCAGCCTGATGAATATTAACTTGTGAAAGGAAACCTCTAATTCAGATGTTTGTGTTTTGGCTTGAAGCGTGGGACTGCCGCTGTGGCTCAAAGGTTATCGATGTAGACCTTAAAGGCTTGTGAGACACTCTTGCGTAACTGGATTGAGATTTTTGCCTCGTTCTAGGCCTACCAAATGGTCTTCTGTGCCAATGCCATACTCGCTCCACAATGAGCGCCGAAATTCCGTTCCACTTCATGTTTCTCCCGTTAATCTCCTATATAAGCAGAGGCCATTAAAATTCAGAGCTGGTATTATACAGTACCATTACATACCCACTCATGTGACAGCGCTATTTACTTGAGTTAACAGACAGGAACTAAATTGGTTTTAAGAGCAGATTTCTTCCACAGATGGGAAGGCCCCAACCTAGGCAGACATACTGTAGGCACCCACTGTTTGGAGTCCTGTTCATAATGTTCAATTAGGTTTCATATGTATTATAATCATTCAACAAACCTTATCTCTAATGTTTTTTAAATGTAATATGGCTTTTAATCAGTAATAAAACGGTGTAACCTTGGATTTTTCTTTTTTTGGGGGAAAGACCAGAACATCCACATTTTTTCACTGAACGTTCAAGAGCCACATTCTCCCATATGAGACAAGCCCTTGCCGCCAAAGAGCATCTGTTTTAGTTAACACACCAGTGAAGCAGAACTCCTTACTACATTTTTATTGTTGCCATTCAGTTGTACAAACCGTATCTGTATTCTGTAGGCAGATCTTTATATCACACATGTATAACATATCTATAAAGCCACATGATAGATCTGGACTGGCGGAGACTGTACAAAAGAACTGCTCAATCTACAGTAGAAGAGACTCAAGTATCTTGACCTGAATTTCTAACGTATAAGCGCTTGTATAACCTGAGCGTGACACACATTCAAACATTAGGGGAAGTCAGTTAGAAAAGTGAAGTGAAGAGAAACCAATGTTTGTCTAGATGGCTGACCAGGGTAGGGCCTACTTTGTTGTGTAAGTCCCATCTACCCTCCCCTTTGCACACATGAACAAATATGTAAATTATCAAGAAGTCCATTGCAATAATATTCAAATATGTTTCCTTCAGCCTTCAGAATTGTCTGCAAAATATGACAGCAGGCCTAAACTCTTGCTGTTATGGAGAAAATCTACTGATGTTAAATAGCCCAGTAAATGGATTCGAAAATTGTTTCCATCTTCCTTTTTTTCCATGCTTTTGAATACAAACATGCCTATTGGTGTTTGTGCTGACTAACATTGAAGCTGGCTTCCGACCTTTGTCAACACTGAGAGAACTGCTTCCTCTGCCCTTTTCTAACACCTCTGAAGGATGTAGACAATGCAGAAAAAGTTTTCTGAATTCTATTTCCTTTGATAAACCATAGCACTCAAATGAAAGTAACTACACTGTCTCTGTCTCTCTCTGGACAACTTGTAGTAGACAACTACAGAGGGCTACAGAATATTTGCATGCATGCCTTTTTTCTCTTTTTTTCTCTGTTGTAATTAAACAGTTAGAAAGCACACAGGGCATGGTCTTAGCATTGTGTGTTCTTCTCTTTTTTTCAAAGATTTGAAACCACATTGACTTCCTGGTCGTGCTATTTGTTTGTGTGCGGTATAACCTACTGTCTATGAGCTGCCATTATGTAAAAAAAAAAAAAAAGGAAGGGGGGGTGGAGGGTATGTTTGGGGCTGGCATGCACACATGTTCTGTACATGATGTTCAGCATCATTCAACAGCTTTTTTCCCTAAATATTGTTTGGCCCATGTTTTATTTATTAGGTTACATCAGGTAGGCTACACCATTGACAACTACCCTCTCCCTTCTGACACTCATCAGGATAGCCTAATAGAATAGAATAGATTAGAATAGCTTTTGTTCGCCATAGTCAATACAGTGCCTCACAGACAAAATACAAACTGTTCCAAACGCCTCCAAACCCACCACATAGCAACCATAGCAAGTACTTACACTCTCACATATCTACATAGGCAACAGATGATGGTTTAGGCTACTGTAGGCCTACATTATGGTAACCTAGAACTCTAGACGTACCCAGTCTGGCGTGTCAGGCTAACATTATGGCAGGCTATTTAAAATATTTTCGAAATATAAACATGAAGAATTACGCATGTAATATTCTTATTGAATGCACAAAGAGAGACTGGGGCGATTCCTAGTGTGGCCAAAGATCTGATAACTTGACACTTGGGTGTAGGCAGCCTTCAATCTTGGGCTTGGGATCTTCTCCAGTGCATGTCCTGTGTTCTCCAGCTGCCGGAAATAGTCATAGCAGGTCCGTGGTTACCGTTGTTAGGGAACATGTCAACAATTCCTGCGGATGAAGAAGACGCTACAGCAACTGTAGCCACCTGTCAACCAAAACAAATAGCTTGAGTGTACCGGTACATGTTGTCTAAGTTTAGATATTTTATGTTGCATAGCTAAACAACATGACTTCAGTCTTACAGCCTCATAAGGGGGCTCCAAATGGAACGTACACTTTTTCCAGTCGTCCTCGGCCGGTTCAGAATCGAGCCAAATACAGGGAACGTCTTTCTGATCAGTAAGCTTAGCTCAATCGTGGAAATGCACCGATAGACAGAGTTTAAATGTTGAAAATGTACTTTACTGTTTGCCTTAATAGTGTCTGTTGCTCACAGTGAATCACTACATGCTTGGTTGTGTTACGCAGAGACGATGGACCTCCTAATTACGGAAACATCATGTATGATCGACGGGTTGTCAGAGGAAATACATATGCCCAGCATGTTCTGCCAGCGGTTAGTCGCCTATTATAATTTCACAATAATCTATCATTCATCATTTACTTTGAATGAAAGCTGTTTACAGTTGAATGAAGTTGAATTAGAAGCTGTTCAAAGACAGGGCTAATTTTGTGCATTCTTTTATAAGAGAATATCCAATTGCCATAATAAAAATTAAGCGTGTGTTAAAAAAAAAAAAAAAAATGTCTGTAACATAAAAAAAAACTCTGAGGTTGATGTGTAGGCCTACTCTGTAGATTGGCAACACAAGTTGTAATTTATTTGGTGAAAGGTTGCTACACCAAACATTGATGACTTTGCATCCTTTTGACCATACCAATCATGTCTGTCCAGACTGCCCAGCCAGACCCGGTGGAGATCCAAAGACAACAGGAGGCCCGGAGGAGAGCTCTGGCTCGCAAGAGGGCCAAAGAGCACTTCCGACCTAGAACCCCAGAGCCAGTGGAAGGAAGGAAGCACATGGATGTCCAGACAGGTATTATGGGATGTTTTGAAAACTTTGGACAGTACTTGAAAGAATGATCGAAGTGGCCGCACACTGTTTTTACCCCCATAGATTTAATGTGCAACACTTTGACCCCCCTGATTTTCCTCAGGCAAATGGCATTCAGTAGTGACTCAAGTATATATAAATACAAAAACCACAGACATAGTCAGCTGATTACAGCTGAGCTCATCCGTTCAAGCTAATCACAAAGGAAACATACAAGAGAAGGGGTTGAAATAGGGCTGTGTGTCCTCATAAGCATTTAGTGTTTGTTTGGTAGGAAAAGATGTGCTAGTCGCTGCTCGTGCTGCTGATCATAAATGAATCTTCATAAAAAGCTGGGTTTCTATCAGACACTCAGGCACACTGTTGATCTTCACTGTTCTTCATTAGGTCTCGTACTGTACTCCTACCGCTTGGCTGCTGGACCATAGCAGACTCAAAGCCACTAGCCGCCAAAGGCACCCATTAGCAGTGAGTGGAAATGCCATGCAGGCACAGAACGTGCACGTCCCAGCTCGCTGGTTTTTGAGTGTGACTAGATGTGCTGTTTAGTTGTACTTTTGCAATTTGGAGCAACTTACCAAAGGTTGCATCAGGCCTAATTCAGTTGAGGGTGAAGATCGTGCACATCCCAAAAGGTGCAGGACAAAGGCAGACTAATTTGAAATTGAGGAGTCTGCACACTTAAAATCCTTTTATTGTGTTTGTTTATTTACTCCATGGCAGGATTATGTTTCGACTGTCTTGTCTTCATCAGATGAAGTAAATAAACAAACACACACAAAAAAAAGGATTTTAAATGTGCAGCCTCCTCAATTTAAAATGCATCAGGCCTAAGACACAAAGATACTAAGAGTCTTTTGGGAAGAGTGTTTAACTTGTAAGTATTTTCTCAAATACTTTACTCACTACTGACAGTTTCATGTAAAAGTAAAAACTGCCCAAAGGCCTAACCTGGGCCTAACCTGATGATGAATGATTCTGGGGTGTATCTGAGATTATCTGACCAGAGACCCAATTGAAGCATGTTTCATTTGAGCCTAGCCACTGCACTGTGCCTTACACACTAATATTGTGTGTGTGTGTGTGTGTGTGTGTGTGTGTGTGTGTGTGTGTGTGTGTGTGTGTGTGTGTGTGTGCAGAACTGTACCTGGAGGAGCTGAGTGATCGAGTGGAGGACTCCACTGTGGAGTGCCAGACAGACGTGTTCCTGGACAAGCCAGCCACGCCTCTCTTCATCCCAGCCAAGACTGGCAAGGATGTAGCCACCCAGATCGAGGAAGGGGAGGTATGTGGGAAACAAATAAGCCAACAAACCTGGCCTTGCTGTTGTTTTGGCTTGTTGCATTGTATTGTTTACATTGTTTGTTTGAATTCTGTCACTTAAACTATTGACCTTTTTCACCTACGTCACTATGAGGCAGAGGCACTAGAACGAGGCTTGGGTGGTAAAACTTCCCCAGAAGTAGCTTCTGGGGATGGGATGCCCCTCATCTGCCCAACTTTTCACCTGACCAACAGTAAGAGAGGGGACCAGCAGCATATTTTCTGTCTGGCATCTGTGAGAAATTATTAATTATTATTTATAAAGCGAAGGGAGTTTTTCCTTGCCCCTGTTTCTCATGGATGCTTCCCGTACTGTCTGTAAAGCGCCGCAACACAATGCACTGTATTTGAGCGCTCTACAAATAAAATTGAATTTAATTAAATTAACATTTCGTCGGCATTTCCTCTAGTTTACCACCCGAGCCTCGTTTTGGTGTTTATAGGGTTAACGGTAAAAAGCTGTCTGTGTAACATGTCTGGTTTCATTTGGCAGTCAAGAACTGGTTAGTGCAGTACTAACCACTCCTGTACAACTCACAGGATACACAACCACCATGTTTAGAATAGAGGTGTTGTGTCTATTTCTTTTCACACAAGGTAAGCGCGTCCTGTGAAGAGATAATGATACAGTAGCAGGTTCTGGGTCGTCCCACAGAGAGGTTCATGCTGTGACTACACACACGCAGTTAAGCACCACATCAGTGACAAAACACACTCACAGATCCGGTGAGAAAGAAGCATCAGACTAGCAGGGTCACTAATTACAGCGAGAATCATCAATGAAAACTATGCTTTTGAGAGGATTCAGGAACATTGTTTCAAAGATTGTTTTTATACTTGTTTTGAACATTTAGTCTTCTTTGATATAGCTTATTAGATCATTATCTTCTTCTCATGCCACTCACTGTCTTGTCAGCCTCAGAATTCAACAATGATTGTAATTTTAACATTATGTACAGCCAGAAGATTACACAACCGGTGGTTTGACTACCATATAACGTTGTGGGACAATATTTTGATGTTCTTAGGATGCTCAGCCAAAGCCTACAAACTACAAATTGTAGTTTATCACTCGTAACTACTGCCTGTTCTTGTTCAGCATGATACCTGGCTACCCAAGGTTTCTTTCTTTTCCCTGTTGGTCTTGGTTGCTCCTTGTTTCTGGCTTTAAAGTGCTGTGAGACAATTGTCATTGGCACATATGATTGAATTTAAATATTTTGTTAGTTGTGGAGATGTTTTGAATGTCATGCAGGTCTCACACCTACGCTTTGGCAAAGCGTGAGAATGTACAAGGAGTTTCCATTTGTGTCACTTTTATTTGGCACAATTCAGGTTTTTCATACCATTTGGAAAATATTAGCCTAGTAAAGTTGGTATTTAATTAGAAGCACATGTAGGTACTTTCCCTATCCACTAGATGTCATTTGAGGGCAAGGAGTGCAAAAACTCTAGGCCTTAGCATTCATTGTTTTTTGTTTGTTTGTTTTGTCTATTTTAGATCTTTAATAATAAAAAAAAATGGGGAAATGATAATATATTATATTGCTTCTTTTTAGTACCTTCTTCCAGAGAACAATTGTGCAAAAATACCACTGGCTGATGGGGATTCATGTGTTGTGGTCTTGACATAATACGCAACACTGTGTGGCAAAACATTTTAAAAACTCACGCTATTCTCCAGAACTAGTATGCCTACCATCACGGCAGCAGTTGTACCAGTCACTTATCAGTGAGCTTGACATCATGGAGGGTGTTACAGCCGGAGGTTGTGTGTGATGCACAGATCATATTGATGTCTGTCAAATAGGGGTTGAACAGATATCTGTCTCACCTCTTGCTCGACTGCTTGCTGTGAGCATGAATGAACATGAGTCAATCAGGAAGACTCAGCTTGACTGAGCCTCATTTCCTTGGTAGCCTATTTCTTACACCTGATGTCTCTGAAAAAATGAGCTCTCTAGAAGTGCTGCAATCACGTGTATGTGAATGGAAATGTGTCACATCAAATGAACTTGCCGACTAGTTTCATGACAAGATATGCCAGTTTAATTCAATCCACTAAGATCAGATTCAATGCACTTAAATTCTGATTCTCATGTGTTTTGCCTTATGACAAAAGCTCAATTTAAGACACAATTTTTGATAGGGAGCAATGATTTCCTCTGGGCCATTGACCTTAGCTGCTGCAACAATAACCTTGACTGAAGAGTTGTGGACAAGTGGATGTTTATTATTTGTTTGTTTAATTGTTTGTATTTACTTTGTATATGTTTGTGTGTTTCAGTCATAAATTTTCAAGTGAAGTTGATTCATGAAGCAGTTGATGAGAGTACTCTTGATATGGATAGATATAGACTGCGCTATCAGAGAGGGTAAAAGCGGTCAGTATTTCATATAATCATAATGCCACCATCCTTCCCTTTCTTTCTTTCTTCCCCCATCTCCCAACCCACAGCTGTTCAACTTTGACATGGAGGTGCGTCCGCTGCTGGAGGTGCTGGTGGGCAAGACCATGGAGCAGTCTCTGCTGGAGGTGATGGAGGAGGAGGAGCTGGCCAGCCTGCGGACGCAGCAGCGCGCCTTCCAGGAGCTGCGCAACGCTGAGCTGGTGGAGGTGCAGCGGCTGGAGGAGCAGGAGAGGCGCCATCGCGAGGAGAAGGTGAGCCGCTCGCTCGCCGCTGGCTACAGTAGGTGGGGGAGGAGGTAGAAAAGAGGTGGGGTAGGCCAAGGCCACACAGTAGGGCATTGTGGGAACTAGCTCATTTGAATGATGGGCAAAGTAGCCTCTCTTACTGTGTCTTGTGTCTTTCCTTATGAAATTCAATCTTTAATCTTACTGGAGAAAATGCACCAAAGCACAGAGGACAGACGAATAGACACAGGTCAGACAGAACTACAAAAATGTGTACATTCAGACTGAAAGTATTGCCTCTGCGCTAAGTCTGTATTTAACACAGTTTTCCCCTCAGTAGTAGGCTATGTGCCGTGGTCTCCAAATCATGCGAAGCGCTGCTTAGTGCTTTATGAATAATGTGTGCTTTGCGTTTATGAGTCCTAATCATTTAAATGTTTTAAATTCTGGCACAAGAATCCATTTCATATAATTAAACGCTTATGTTAAGTTGACGTTTAGCCCTTATGGCTCACTAAAGAATAAACGGTCTATCCATACGTCTTTTATAGTGTCTTGGGGGATGAATGATTATGATGTTGAATAAGGCCCTGGAGGGGTCTCAAGGGTGCCTTGTTACCTTACATAATCATAAACTACTTCTCCAGTCTACATATTTTGATGAAGGATTGGTAATAGATATATATATATATCCATACTAATGCAAATGGAAGAGCACCTTTCTCCCTCCTTTACGCCCACTCAGAGTCACTGAGGGTTTAACATATCAGACTTCCATTTAACTTCTCATTAGTTACATCATATCCTGTGAATCACCCTAACACCCAATACTGCTTTTATTCAAATTGACTCAAACGCAGACGAAAGCAGACTCTTTAGAATTCTGAGAATGGAGTACAGGATGGAGTTGAGGCTGCCTTTATGATTAAGTAATTGTATTGAATTGACTAGAGTATGGTGGGTTGCGAAAGAGGTTATGTGTTATGTGATTTGCAGATCTTAGGTGCAAATTTCAATGGTAATGCCAGTCCACTGACTTGTCTCAGCATTTGGATGACAGATGTGAGGCCTACAGTACAGTAGCCTATGTTTTACGTTGTAAGAGGAAGTGTCTGTTTTGTTGCTCGTGTTAAGCTACGCTGTTGTGATCATAGAAAATGAATGAACCAGTTATATTATTTTATTTTATTTTATATTATTTTATTCAGTTATATTATTTTATTTTATTTTATTTTATTTTACTAATAGGGACCATGTACAGTTGTAAACCATTGTTTCAATTTGATTCACTAACCAGAATTAGCCATAGTCTAATTGACTTGTGTATGGAAATCTAGTTTGGGGTGTGCTGTGTGTGTACAGTATGCCATTCCTGCCTAGTTCATACCAGCATACAAAGTAATATCTCTCATACTGTATCCCTTGTGTGTGTGTGTGTGTGTGTGTGTGTGTGTGTGTGTGTGTGTGTGTGCGTATGTGTGTGTGTGTGTGTGTGTGTGTGTTTGTGTGTGTTTGTGTGTGATCCAGGAACGGCGACTGCGTCAGCAGAGGGAGGTGCTGGAGCGTGAGCGTGAGACAGCTGAGAAGATCGCAGCGCGGGCCTTTGCCCAACAGTACCTGGCAGACCTCCTGCCCTCTGTGTTCAACTCGCTTCGGGACCATGGATACTTTTATGATCCCGTGGAGAGAGGTCTGCCCATTTCTCTTTTCATCTGACCAATGTACCTGATATTTGGGTGTTGCTGTATTCAGGGCTGATAGTGAAAAAAAAATCCTGAGCCTGAACTTTTCTTCCATCGTGTGGAGGTGGGCACAGGTGGGGTGTTATACACTTTTAGAACACTACTTGGTTATAAGTCAATTTCATATCTTCAGCTAGTAGGCAGTGATGGCCATGCAAGGATGCACATTTAACTCAGAACATGTCATTTATCAATTCTCATCACCTCTACGAGGGTATAATGAGAAGAAATCCTTTACATTTTGGTTTAATCCTACTTTAATCTCACCTCTTTATATCTCAAAGCAAGCATTTTTCTCACAGCCATGTCGGGACAATGCTTCGTATTGTTTCACGTCATATTCTGTCACCAAACACTGTTCCAATGTCAATGATACTTCTAAATTCTATGGAGGACTGAGTTCTTCATTCATAGACTTTTCAAGGCTGGGCTGATAGAACCTTGTCTTTGTAGTGTACGACTTCCAAGGCTAGCGTTCAACCTAGGAAGCATTCTTGACTTTGAGAAATACTCATAATGTTTAACGCACTGCACTTTCTAGCTTGTCTGGTGTGAGTAAATATTACTGTGGTGAGTCAATATTCCTGTTGTTTGACATTGTTGAAATCTGTCAGTAGATATGAGAATGAGAGAATTTGGTGCAATGTAGACAGAATTTGTGAAATGCTATTTACTAACTGATGGGTCATAGGAAATAGGACATTAAACTGTTCCCCCGAGCAGGCCAACTATAGTGCCAACATATTATATTTTATATTTTATATCTATAAGATCAACTTTTGACCAGGTATGCTTACTTAAATTGCCTTTGGGTGCTTTGGTGTGATGTGCTGTTTATTTGCTGTAATTATGTCTACTCCCGCAGATTTGGAGACTAACTTCCTCCCATGGCTGATGACTGGAGTCTCAGACGCCTTGGAGAAGCGCAACGCAGCTAGAACTGTTCTGGACAGTAAGTGGCATGGCTCTGTGTTCTTAGACAGCTGCAACAGAGACGCTGTTGCGGAAATCCTACTTTATATCAAAATCAAACAGCATTCTTTTGTAGGTTCCCTTTATCTGAACACACAGCGGTCCACTGTTTTACCTGCTAGTTTAGCTCCATCTGATGGCCATTGTGGTTGCCTTAGCTGTTAGCATAGCACCATATTTGTACAGCTCTTTATTAGCTGTCAGTATAACGCCATCTAGTGGTCAGTGTGACTTGTGTGACTGCTTTAGATCAAAACCGTTTAGAACAGTGGTTTTCAACAATTATTGATTCGAGACCCCTCATAGAGCAGAAATGTTTTCAAGGACACCTGTTGATTGCAGGAATATTTATAGCCATTTGTTGTCTCAAATGCTTTGAAACTCTTATTCTAAAAAAACATATATTACTGACACCACAATAGTTTTAGCAAAGCATTAGGCAAAACTTGACAGTGCAGGAGCAGTTTTCTGTAAGACTGTAGTTTTAAAAATGCTTCAGGAAAGTGTTTTAATGGTAGTACGATATTTCACTCCCCATAAGAAAAGTTCATATATTGTGGCAAAATTTTTGTCAAAAGTGCTGCAGACTATACTCTTTGTTGTGGGTCCTTGGTTAACTGTATTAGCTCAGAGCCGTGTAGAGATGGCTCTATTGTAACTGTTAGCATAGCTCCACCTAGTGGTCAGTTTAGTTGCTCACTCACATAGCTCCATCCAATAGTTTGTGTATCTGTATCAGGTGGTAAGTATAACATAAAAGCGATAATGGAAAAAGGATCTTTGCTGTTAGACAATTGATCTTCCTTCACAATCCTTACTAAATGATCATTTTAAAAAAAAGAATGTTAATGGAATAACCAGCTACTATACATTTTCATGACATGTGCTATAATCTTTTCTCTCCTCCCTTCATCTATCAGTGCTGATCAGAGATGTGGCAAAGCAGAGACTGGAGCTCTATCAGCCAGTGATAGAGTGACAACCAGTGTGAGTATGAAAAAGCAGTCAGCTGCACACCAAAAGCACAAATAATACAAAGTCCTGACACTTCGTATTTTGTAATCCGTTTGATGCGAAAAGTAATAAAATAGTAAAGAAGATAAAGCCAAATACATCTCGCTACTGATGATAGATTTAACAATCTTAATAATTTAGTTGGGAAAGCAAAAGAATAATCATCATCATCAACCATTCTTTATTCAGGGGAACTTTACTGAGCTCTAGGCTCTTTTACAGCAATGCCCTGATAGGAAATAACAATCATAATAATATAAAACAAAATAAACAAAGTAATAATTAATAAAAAATACAGATTTCACACAATAAACAAACAACATACACAAATTAAAAAAACTAAAAACTACTTAAAACAAGAACATTGTACAATAGGTTTGCACACATCATCCAGTAAGGCCTAAACCTACCTCCTGCTACAAGATGTTCTAATTTTAAAAGTTCTTGTAGCTTGTTCCACTTTGTGGGCGCATAGAACTGAAAAGCTATCTTACCAATTTCAGACTTAAGCCGGCAACAGACCTCTATTGATATGATGGAACGTCAGGGCCAGACATGGGTAGTCATGGGTAATCATGAGTAGTCGCAAGTTTCAGTCGTGGCTAGAACTGTTATGTGTGTTTGGGTGACAGATGCGATTCTTCCCACTGTTGACGCAATTACGAATGAGTTGGACTGAATCAAACATGTTTGATATGATCTTGACCGGTCCGTTCTGTGGTCGCTATGATATCAATTCATTATCAACAATCAACATTAAAATGCCGAAAACTCAATCGTTGGGTTTGTGCTCATGAACGACTGTCAATCGTCCCAAATTAAGTCTGTAGGTTTGGCTCACTAATCGTAAAAGACTGGCGTTCTATTTGTAAAAGACTGAGAAAGTCGGTGTGTCTGTTCCCAGCTTTAATGGGAGAAAAGAATGAAACAGTTCATGCCAGTTACGTACATGTACAGTACTTAGGGGACATTGGGTTTCAGTCGAGTCTCTAAGAAACAATGAGCTGCCAGTCAGCTGTGTAATACACAGTCAGAATTATAGTAATATGAGAAAACTCTAAATCATGCTTTAAAGCTTCTTGCCTTGTATTTTATCATATTAAGGCAGTAGGGAAGGACAGTCTTTCAAAGTGTCATGAGGCACTGTGACCATTAAAGTCTATAGTGACTCATTCATGCTGAGGGACTGACTCACAGTGCTGACAATAAGGCACATGTTACTTCACGTCACTCTCTCTCACTGTACCCAGGCCTATGACATTCTGTAGATACAGTAAATATGACAGAACCAAAGTTGCAATTCAAAGACAAAATATCTTGGCAAATATCACTTGCTTGCACTAATAATTTACTGTATTGTACAATGTGTATAATTTCAGTGTGATCATTCATATTTTTTTCTGCTAGGTGAAGTGTAGACTTCAATTAAGAGATGCAACTGGTTAATTAGGCAATCTTGTCTTTACAGAAACTGAGCAGGAGGGGGCGCTGCTGTCTGATCCTGATGGGAAAGAGTCTGAAGATTTTTCATGAATGGGCCTATATGATAATTAAAAGTTTTAAACGCATGCAAAGCATTTTGTGACCACACTTCAATTGTACAACATAAGAGAATAAGGTCTCTACAGTAGAATTAATTTGGTTAAACTAAAAGTTTTGTTTGTTTCCAGTATGAAGTTTGTATACTGTATGGAGTAGCTTAATTTATATATAAAATGGTGACTGATGATCAATGGGTTACTTTGAATAAGAAAAAAAAATCCTTGATTTTGGCCTTCACTGAATGTCTTGTATTCTACTTTAATTCAAGACAGGCTAGTATGTTGGAGAAAAAAATAATTGAAATGGCTGATCCTAATGTAATACAAGAACTATGCATGAAGTAAATTGGGGAAGAGAAATCATAATCATATAAAATGTTAATCTTAATTAAAAAAAATGTACTTGTATTTTTTTTTTTAATGTGTGAGATATTTATAGCAACATTTCCACACAATATTTGTTATGACAACTAGTTGGTTTTGTGTTCTCTGTGTACAGAGTGCGTCACAAGACATTTGTTTATCGCTTTGTTTTATTTTATCACTGTTTATCACTCGTATGTTAGCCTACTGTTTACCTTCTTTTACGCGCAGCTTACGTGGAAACAGGGTTTGGTTAGAACTCCCGAACCTGTTGGGCGCAGGTTAGCAGCACTTCTTCAATCAGTAGTAGCCTACTGCTCGGATATATACGGCTCTATTTTAATCCTCTTCGACCATTGGTTGTTGCAGTTATGAAAACGCCCAACCTGTTCCTCGCTCAGCTTCCGAGTGTGCGCTGTGGGTGGATCAGGGTGTGGAGGCTATGCCACCGATGCGCGACTGAACAGTGACTTAGAGAGAAGAGCTTTCATACATAACAAACTTTTTTGACAGTAGTTTAGGAAGACATAGGCAACGCCATGACTTTCAGTGTATCTCAAAACTTCAGAACAACTAGAACTGAAATATGACTGATATGGTTCATATTTAAAGCACGCTTCTTTTGCATGAACTCAGTTTTTGTTTCCAGACACTTTAAAAAAACTGGCAGTGCACAAGTGACCAGTCTGGTACATTTTACCATAAAACAGCTGTTGAGTCCGGCAGAGAATGAAATTGAGCCACGCTTTGGTGAAAGACCAAAAGTTTAATTTCATTCTGTTCCTTGAACAGCAAGGGCATGATCAGTGTGTTTGGGCAGATTTGGCAGTTGTGAAAGGACACCTATAGCCTACTTTTCTCAGAGCCATGATAGCTTGCTCCAAGCGTAAACCTGATTCTTGTCATTCTTGTAATAGCCTACTATGATAATGGATGATTATCCCTGCTCAGTAAAATCGAGCAAATATGGATCAACGGATTAGTGGTGGTTTACACAGCAAGACAATATAAATCTAGCTGAGATAAAAGCGGGGAATATAAATTGGAAGAACAAGTCAATATGAATAGGCCTGGCATAGCCTACTGTAAGTCAACATGGATATCTTTTCGAATGAAATGTTCCAATGAACTATTTCAGGTCCTAAACTGACCTATGCATTATGCAATAGCATAGCCGTCAAGTTTATCAAGAGGATAGAGGGTGTGGTAGGCTATACGGTAGGAGAGAGTTTAAGATGGGCTGGGTAGATAACCCATATCCAGTTGATATATGAGCAATAGATCACCAAGGTCACCAAGAAAAACTTTTCATCCATTTTGGAATGCGTCTCCCATATAGCAGATCACAAGGCGGTAGGCATGATACAAGAAGGTAAGCATGGCCGTCTACTCTGTATGGGAGTTGCCTGTGAGCCATGCCACATATTGCTCTCGCCATGGTAGCAGGGCAAACAGGAACTCGCAACTCGCACTGAGGTGCGCGAACTCTAGCGGATCTCCGCGCCCACAATGCGTCACGGGGAGAGCGTCAGCCATATTGCCGCGCTGCTCCATCAAGGCTAGTCTAGTGAGTGTGCGAGGAGGGAGGGGAGTGTTCCCGGCTTGTTTAGTTGTGTACGGACTCAACTCAAAATCGCACCTGTTCTGGTAAGTTATATCCATATCGAAACATACGTAGCCTACATTTTGTGTCAAAGGAAAGCGCAAAATAAGAAAGACTGATTGGCGTATTGTCTTTGTTCAGCGCTTGGATACTTTGTGCCATTCTTGTTTCTGCCACCGCCCACTCTGAAGAAAAAAAAATCTTTCTCAACAGGTGTTTCTGGGATTATTTCCGAGGGATGAAGCTAGCTAGTTTGGTATTAAGACAACTGTTATGCTTAAGGAAACTGACACACAGCCTGTCTGGTTGTAAGTCAGAACAGTACCCAAATTATCAAATTTCAGTAAATAAGGCGTTATCTACAAGGTTTAGTTATTGACACGCATGACATAAGGATGGAGGCTGTATAACCACTGGCTACATGCTATCAGTGGGTAACGTGAAGACACCTTAGTTTTCCCCTCGAGAAATCGACAATGTGAGGGATTTTACATGCTTCATTTTGTGCAGGGAAACTAAGCATCTTTTTCAGATGACTGATGCAAAACAATAATTTAAGGATCAGAAATGGGATTTTGTCTAATGTCATCAGACATTTCCCAGGCAAGAATTTGGCCGGTTTGGCCGATCGTTTCCTGTATTAAGCTACTGACTGGCTGTAGTGCAAACATGTGATACAGTGTTGCAGTGAAGCTTGGGCGATACCGGCGAAATGACAGCTGTAGAGCATATGGACAAAGGTGAATTGTGTAGTGATGCTTTGTTCCCATGGTTTTGTGTTGGGAAGATGTTTTCGTTGTAAGGGGTGGGTAGGGATAGGGATAGCCCGTGTCCTAATCAAATCCCTCCCAAAAATGAAATCAATTCCATTAAGGGTGGGCTCGTAGGCTACCTGGAGCAACACTAAGTGCACGGTTAAATATTTGCCCAGAAGGGTGGAGACTGAGTAAATAGTCTTGCCATCTGAATCTCCTTTTGTGGTCTTTTGGGTGAGGCTATGCGCAATCTCTATACTCTTCCATATTTAATCGTGATTCATAAGGCTGTAGATGGAGTGCGTCAAAATGGGTGCATGTCATAGCAAGTGTTAAAAGGAGGGCTAGTCCGTCAGTGAGTCAGTTTTGCTGGGTTCCTCAAACTGGTTTCTCTTCTCTCCATAGACAGACGACAGACACGCTTTCATCTATCTATCTGAAGGATTGTTTCACTGATTTTGCTACAGTTGCTTCTGGGAGTTTAAAGAAAGATACACAATGCCTAAACCGGTGAGTATACAGTTCTTCTCTTTCTGAACACCTTTTCTCTAGGCTTACCTAACGTTAACATTACACAGAGCTCCTCTTGTAACAGCTGAAAGCGACACAAAGGTGTCATTTAGTGTGAATCGTTCTATACAGTCTATGGTGTGAATCGAAACATTGTACATTTAAGACGGTTGTTGAGGTAAAGTTGTAACAAAAAACAGCAAATATTTTCTGCCTACGTTATTTGCGACTTTCCATAGTCAACTAATTTAATTTTTAATGGGTGTGTGAAGTACTCCTCTCGTAGAATCACGAGAGCAACGTCTCTACTTGTAGTTGCTTGTGGGAGAATGAACGTCTTTTCTGGAGGATCAGGGATTCCGCTGACTAGTATATTTAAAAGTGTGCGGTTAGCGTAATGAGGGCTTCTTCGGGAATGAATGATGTGGTATAGTCACTGAATGCGAGAGCTCATCCGCACCACGATTGGACCCTCATGGACGACTTGACCCAGTCACAGCGCTTGGTAGGCTCGCCCTGGGGAGTAGTCTGGGACACAACAATGGTGTTTCTTTCTCTGACCAGAAAAAAAGAGGAAGCGTTATTCAGCATTGTTAGGCCAGGAAAGGGCTACAGTTATGACCAGTTTTACATAGGCTATGTGGAATAGAAAGCAAGAATGAATGGTGGACTGATGGGTTTATTGATAGGCTAGACCTACTGTAGTACAAGATGTTTTTGTAAACATAAGTGCTCAGACATGTAGGGTTTCCCAAAGTGATTGAAAAGTTTGGTTAGTAAACCATTGTGAATCTGTATCAGACGTGCTTCAGACTTGTTCATGGGCCCCTGTCAAAAACTATGTTTTTGGTGTGTTTCTTAAAACTGCCTCAGGGTTGTCATAAAAGCAATGTGGAAGTGACATCATCTCAGTCTTCTGTGACAACGAGAGTTGTGGGACAACATTGGATTGAGAGAGCGCATAAACACACTCAAGCAACCACACACACAAACAGAGGGCAGGAGAGAGGGGGGGAAGCTCTTTTTTTTTTTTTTTTTTTAAAGTCGGAACACACAGGCCCTTTGTTTTCTTTTCCATGATATCAATAATGACACAAGGACTGCTTTACAGTGTGACTTGTACACTCTGATGTAATGGCTCAGGCTATTTATGTATTCATTAGAATCATTTCCCCTCCCTGGGGACAATGACATAGGTTTTTTTTACATTTAGGCTAACCTGAAAAATTCTTCAGTTGAACATCTAGGCCTAGGCCTATGTGCATTCGTTAAGTTTTCCTGGAAGCTATTAATAGCATAGGGTTGGCAAATTGTGGGTTTGCATGTGTTTGGTGGAGTCAGATCCTCCTCAGAGCTCCTGTTTAGAACTTTCTAGAATGTTGAAATGAGGTTACTGACTTGGCCAGAGTTTTTTTAGGACATAAACTATTTGCTGTTCATGATGTGCTTTAAAGATGAAAGGGATATAGAAAGGAGGACCATTTTCACATTTTTTCTAAATATATATTTTTTAAATATACTCTTGGGTTGTTTATTTCTGACAGTAAAGTGTAACAGTTGTATCACTACCTTAATGATGCCTAGTAAAGACATGTCAGTCATTTCTGAGATTGATAAGTCAACAGTTGCTTCCCATCTTCAGTAGAGTACTTGACTGTGTACCTGTAAATGTGAGTGACAACACTTGTGTACTTCATATCCGTGATACCTATTTGGGTCACATGATGTCATAGTTTTGTTTATGTAAGGCAGTTTGATCCGCACACCTCACCTAAGTGTTATGTTTTCATATTAGATTACTTACTAGGAGTTGTCATGCAAACCTTACACACACACAAACACACACACACACACACACACACACACACGTGGGTATGTCTCACCTCTGTGTCAGTGAGTACCCCCTTCATTGGGATATGCCTTGTGACTCAGCCGCCTTGGAATGCCGGTGGTGGCTTCCCTTGCCAATCAGGGAACTGCGTCGCCAGATGAACCTTTTCCTTTACGTCCCAAATCCGGTTTCCCGCCGTGCGTCGGGTACACAGTGTGATGATGATGATGATGATGACGATGATGACGATGACCTCACCCGGTGGAGGCGTGTCACCAATCGGATCTCACTTTGGTTGGGTGTTTCCCCTCATTGTCCACCAGCCTCATTGTTGCCACTTGTTCCATTGACTAATTAATAGGCTGTTGATGAGTCCTATTATGTCACCTTTATTTAAGGTGATGTTTAATTAAAATACCATTCATTCTTTGGTAATCGTTACACTTGTGATTGCTATGAGCATGTCAAGGACACAAACCAGTGTGGTTGGCACAATGATGAGGCGTAGAGTTTTGGTGGAAGTCATTCATACCCAGTGGAAGTGCATGAAGGGTCATGTAGGTTGCTTGGAAAGAGCTAGCCTACCTCAGAAAGAGCATCATGTGTTAATTGACAATTTGTTTGTGAAGTTATTTTGGAAGTTATTTTGGTTGTCATGGTGCTCCGCTTGTGAAAGTCCACTCCAATGGCCACCAAGGAGAGTGAGGTAAAGCTCACTCTTGCATATGTGTTTTAACAGCCAATGCTCTTTTTGGAGTCTTTTAAGAGACCTCCTCAGAGACTAGAGGCCCCTTTGAGAAGGAGTGTGTGTCTGTGTGTGTCTGTGTGTGTGTGCGTGTGTGTGTGTGTGTGCGTGTCTGTGTGTGGCTCTGTGTTTGAGTGCAACACAAAGTCTTAAGGAACTTGTGGTTTTTACGACATCACTGAGAATGAGTGAATGAAGAGAGACGGCTGCCGGCCTCTTCCTTTTTTGTGAAGGGGCGGCAATCCCCTAATGTCTCCTCTTAAAACACACCACTTGTGTGGGGGTCTTTTTGTGAGAGTGTGTGTGTGTGTGTGTGTGTGTGTGTGTGTCTCAGGGGCCATTCCGCAGCTCCCCCTGGCTACCCTCCCACACCAAAGCAGATTCAACACAAAAGTTGTGATGTGTTAACAGCCTTTTAGTGCAGGGGCAGGACCCTGCTTTTGCTACCCTATGTCTTGCATTGTTCAAACATCTGTTCAAACACACACACACTCTCTCTCACAAACACACACACACACGCACAACCCTTTTTTTTCTACTGAAAGTAGCTGTAATTGCCACTATAGTACATGTAGGCTACATTCCCATGATGAAGTGTAAGACTTCAAGAGCTTATCCTTTTACTGCCGCTACTTGCCTCTTAAAGAGAGGTATGGGACATCCAAACTTCTCTTTTCACTCTGAGGCTGCCATGGCAACGGGCTGTGTGTGTGTGTGTGTGTGTGTGTGTGTGTGTGTGTGTGTGTGTGTGTGTGTGTGTGTGTGTGTGTGCTCGAAAAGTCACTTTGTTAAAAATAGAGAGAGAGAGAGATGACTGTGATTCTCCCCTTCAACATCCTGTGCTGGTAACCCTCGTGAACGGACTTGGCTGAATGGACAGCCTCACAGTGGCTCATTATGATGTCATAAAGGTCTGGCTCCTGGCCCAGTGGAAACTCCGTCAACGTCTGGCCCCCTGAAAAAGGTCCTGGAAGCCAGATCACCGCTGCTCACTCATCGCAGAATATCTGGATGAATAAGCGGCCTGGCGACACTCGGTGCTGTTGGCGGGCCAAATGCTCGACACACACAAAATACACACACAGTTGTGCACCCTCCGTGACACACCCACCCGTGGCTTCCTGTCTGTTGGCTGGGCGTCTATAATCAGCTCTATTCAAATTGCTACAAGGCATCCCACGCTATTTTGTGAAGGGGGACATCACAGTCAACCACATGTATCTGAACACGGTGCTGTTTTATCCACCTGGGAAACATTTGAAATTTGCTCGAGTTTCACTCAAATCCACTTGATGCTGCATGCCACTGCGATTTCATTGCGGTAACACTGTAGCCACTCAAACCAAAGCTTCCAGCCACGGTTGCTACTCAGCCACGGCTCCTGTTACAGGAAATGGGCTTGAGTCGGCTGAAGAAACCAGCCCTCTGTTGGCCTACATGCTGCCATTCAGCTGCATGGCCCTCCACCACCACCACCACCACCACCACCCCTTACCTCGCCTGCCTTTTACCGTTAGCAGCGGATTCTAGCACATTCTAGAGCTCTCTGGTGATTTTCAATGAGCCAGCTGGGGCTCTCTGATAGTCTGAGGAATAACGGGCGTGTTATCAGCACCGGCACCTACATCCGTGAATTGGCTGCGCGGAGGTCAGTGTTTAGTCAGTGGCCATTTCAGAGCCCCCCACCCCACCCCCCTGCTTGGTTGTGCTGATTTTGGGTCAGCCGAAGAGGGACGGCTCCATTAAAATGCACGGTGGTGTGGCGGAGGGACCTCAGGGAGGGCCAGGCTGAAAGGGAACCTTTGTGTGGCCCACTGAACGGTCGTCTCTCTCTCCTCCACTTTCCCCTTGCTGATCCTGTTTTTTCCCTCCCCTCTTTTTTTCTCTTTAGTCTTTTACTTGTAGTTTCTTCCTCAGCTGTAGGAGGTGGGGGGCTGTTTTTTCCCACAGATAGAAGAAGGGGCTCCCACTCTCTGACGATGACCACATAACACACTTACAGACACACGCACACAGACACACACAGACACACACACACACAAAGACCCCTCACCTTCAGATGTCCTTCCTATTCTGTGGCCAGGTTAATGAATTTCTCCACCTCCACAGTCCTCCTTTCACCTCAGCCCAACCTCCACTCTGGCAGCCATGTGCCAGCCCCCTCACACACACACACACACACACACACACACACACACACACACACACACACACACACACACACACACACACACACACACACACACACCTCTTCTAGGCTTCCAGACAAGCTAAAGGTTCTCTTCCCAGCACAAGTCACTTGCCGTCTTTTGTGTAACACAGGTGTTGTCACACTTCAGATTGGGGGGATTTTGGTGTGTGTGTGTGTGTGTGTGTTTCACACCACACTTGGCACCATTACTCGCACTCACACACACACACCTTTCTTTCTCTATTTTTCTCATCCTCTCTATTGCTCCAACTGTCTCTTTCCCTATCATGCCCTCTGTCATCTGCTCCTCACCCTCCCCCACTCCCCACTCTCTCTCTCTCTCTCTCTCTCTCTCTCTCTCTCTCTCTCTCTCTCTCTCTCTCTCTCTCTCTCTCTCTCTCTCTCTCTCTCTCTCTCTCTCTCTCTCCCCCCCTTCCCTCTCTTCCCCTCCTGTCCATTGGGCCCAGATGAGAGATGGGTGGCATATTTACCTGCCCCAGTCTCTGCCTCCTTGTGTCTGAGCCTCAGGCACCTGCCCCCAACCTTTCACTGCCCACCAATTACACAAGTCAACACACACACACACACACACACACACACACACACACACACACACACACACACACACACACAGAGCGAGAGAGAGAGTTGAGGCTGTGTTGGGATGTGTTTTTCTGTGTAAACTTTATTGCTCTTAACAGTGAAAGCTATTTTTTTTTTTGTAAATTGCCATCATATTAGACAACTGACATGGGCTGAACAAGTCTTTTATTTTCTGTGACATGATTCAAGACCCAGGCAGTCTCTGCAGTTGTAAAGAGGCATTTTCCCTCGTAGATGTCATAATTATCCTCTTTTACAATCAGGTAATTGTCTCATAACAGACATTAGTATGCCTTTTAACTTGCCACTGTAGTGATAATGTCACTGTTATCTTATCTAAAAGGAGATAGCCTGGAGAAGACTGCATCCCACCCCACCAGAACCCCAGTGTTATGTCATTCTTACCTACATTCATACAGTACCTTGTCATGACCTCACAGATGAATGGAGTGTCTTTCACGGTCACAAACCATTCACCAAGTGTGTCAAACAATGGGCTTGAGTGGCAGATTTTCTTCTAGAAAGTCTCGTAAAAGTGTTTCTTTCATGTTGGATTGTGTCATAAAAATTTCTTAGAGCCCTTGACTCTCCCCCCCCCCCCTCACACACACACACACACACACACCCCTCCCCTTTACTCTCAGCAGTTAACCATTAATGGAAGGTTAAACAAATTCCTGAGTATGAAATTGTTGTGTTGTTTTTCTTTCTGACTCACCGGAAACAGCATTGTCCCCTTTGTTGTAGCACACATGCCCATCCTTACACATCATCAGGCCGGACTGTCCTTCAGTTCTTTGTGGCCCCTCTTCAACAAGCACACACTGTGTCCTCCTGTCAACACCTTTCATGTGCAGAGGGAACTGTTTCGCATCTGTCTGCCGCTGCAAGCACAATAGCCAATTGAAATGAAATGGCAAATATTGATTCCTCTCTTCCGCACTGCCCCCTCTCCCCCTCTTTCACTCTCTTGTTCTTTTCCTTTCTTTCTCCTGACCCTCCTTCTGTGTAAACACATTGTCATGGCAGGCCGTTTACTTTTCATGTTGTGGCTATTCAACCCTATAAAAAATAACAAAAACTGACGAGACATCCATGCGGTCTGCCTATCTCGATGTAGCCATTGTGCTTCTCTTGTGTAACAGTTGGGAGGCCTAGTGCTGGTGATGTAACAGACCATGTTGTTAAAATTAATTCCTCTTTGAGTAGTTGCCTAAACATCCGTCCCATCCCATTGTGATCTGAATGTAGTCATATCTATCCCCTATTTTACACTCCTCTTTTGCTATCAGTGTTCGCCCAAATTTATATTAGTAACATAGTAACCGTTTAATCTTTCGTTTAAAGTTTCGGTCTGATTATTCTCCTGTTTGTTTTAGATGATTCATGTCTGATTCATGAACTATATATGATCTGTTCTTCTGTGACTAACTCTCTCTCTCTCACACACACCTCTATTCTCCACCTTTCCAGGTAAATGTTCGCGTCACCACCATGGACGCGGAGCTGGAGTTTGCTGTCCAGCCCAGCACCACAGGCAAACAGCTCTTCGACCAGGTCAGTAGCTGAGGACGCCCCCTTGAGAAGTCTATTTGCTTTATCCCTACGGCTGGGACTTTTAATTGGATATACAGGGACTAAAGATTCTGTTTTTGTCCCAGCATGCCGGATCTCAAGCCTTGGGCCATATTGTCACAATATTGATGAACCCAGTAGTTTAAGTTTAATTAGCTTGACCATACTGTATAAGGTCCCGGCTTTGAGCGCCCTATTGTTGCTGTTCCATATGCTTGCCTTGGTTGTCTCAATTTAAAGGTTCAGTGAATCAACCTTGCTCTATATTGCTGGGTGCTGTCAGATGGTATGAGAACGACAGAATCTGGTGCAATGTACACACCAAATGGCATAATGGCAGCCAATGCTAACTGATGAGGGCAACCAATGCTTCTCATGCTTGCTTCTGTTAGCTTCAGCTACCAATTTGCAAAGTTATTCTAAGTCGCACTAAATGCTGTTGTTCATATACTGTACCAACCAACATCATTCTACAGCGCTCAATGGTGTTATTTGCCCCCAACGGCACCTTCCAGGCAGCATAGCCTAAAAGGCACTACCTTAACCCTATTCCTAAACCTAACCCCCTCAACCCTCATCCTAACCCTAAACTGAGGGATGTAGTGCCTTGAAGGCAGCACTGTCTGGAAGGCACTGTTGAGGGCAAAAAATACCAAAGACCTTGCAGCCTCAAATAACAGGGATGTTGGCTGATTGACTCAGGATTTCTCTCTTAAGTGGATCTCATCTCATGCGATTAAGCTGCCTACCATTATGTTCCATTAATCTTCTCCCCCGTGGGTATCCCCATAGTTGAAACCCCTCTTAGCCTTTTTATGTACAAGTAAGCAGAACTGTTGAGTTAGGATGACAAATTCACTTCGCACACTTGCCTCTGCTGATTGAATCACGCTGTACAGTAGTAGGCTAATACTTCTAGAGTATGAGGTAGCAGCTTGATGGACAGCTCAATGGCTGAGTCAATGGGTGTGATCTAGAGTTTTTCTTTCTGTGGTTGGCTCCTCATTGAGTTCTATTAAGGTCTCCATAGCCCCACGAAATCCATTCAGTCCACTCAACACACAGTGCCATTTTCCCACCCTTCTGGAGAATGTTCTGGATTGAGTCCAGGCTGGTTGGAGAGAGGGTGGGGTCACTCTCTTTGGCTCACGGAGAACCAGGCCGTGACCAGTCTTATCTCTGTCCCCAAAAGAAATGTGTTTGCCAGACCAAGACTTGCCCCATTGTGCGGTTGCTCACACACTTGCAGTGAAAGGAATCTCAATTGTCTGTGAGGAGGTGCAGGGACATAGAAAAGCCATGTGCTGGAATGCGAGGTGATGTTATCGTATTGGGAGACGTGGTCAGCCGTAATCGGCGTCCATTCACGGTGTGCTTATGGATCACCCAATGAACCAATATTTGGCCAGTAAGTGCACAGGAAATATGTGAAGTATCTGTAAACAAAGCGCAAACCATTATCTCATGTTTGAAAAATGGAAAACCCTCGCTCAACCCCTTTGTCAAAACTAGGCAAACAAGGTCCACCGCTGCATCCCTGAAATAAATTGGTGCGTGAGGAATGCGCCGAAAACACAAGGAATCTTTGGTGCCATTGATGATTAGAACTGGATCTCTAAACACGGTGCGAACAGAAAGAAACTTTTCAAATCCAGGATGTTGTTATGGGATAACGATAGAGGCATTGTTGCTTAGTTGTCATTTAATTTGGCTACACATTTAACAACACTTAAAGATATGACTGCATGAAGTTTATCATGAGACACAAGTTTGTTGTCTTACCCAGTGTGCACTGCAGTCTTCTACATTTATAGGCATAGTCTCAATTTCCAGGTTGAAACAAACAAAAAACAATAGCTGTTTAGTGTTGATTGTTCAGTACACCTGAGCATGTTTATGTTGAAATTGCATGGCCCAGCATAGGGAAGAGTGTTTAGGCCTGACTCTGACAAGGTGAGAAACCTGCTTCAGTGACATCAGGGGCAGAGAAGGTAGGACATGTAAGGGTTTTTTTGTTTTTTTGTCGTTCCCTCAGAGTACTTCCTGTCAAACAAGTTTGTACATTACTGTAGGTGTGTGAGCTTGAGGGATTTTAATCTTACACTTGAGAACACTCAGTGAGCCTGGGGTGGCTAAGAGCACAAGAGGAGGTGGGTGTTTCTGAAGTGGTTGTGTTGAGGAAACCAATAAGTCAGTCACTCTAAGTGTCCTAACAACAAGTAATTGGGGTATAATTCACCTCAGTTGTGTGGTGCCTGTAAGAGGATCCATTGATAAAAATGTCATCCAAGTACAATAGCTGAGCATTTTTATAGGTGAAGCCATGTTAAGTTGGTTGTTGAAGTCTGTTGGTATTAAGTTCAGTTCTATTGGCAGATTCATGAGGAAGCTGTTGAGCTTTCTCACCTGTGTGTGAAATGCCAGTTGGAGTTGTTGTGCTCTGTTGTATGTAGTGACTAATGCATCATGTCATGTCGGCCTGTCGCACAAAAGCACAAGGCCTCACACTGTGCTCGCCTCTTATTGGTCGTTATGTTATGACCATGAAATACTTCACTCCAGGGCAGGACTACACCCCTGTTGCAACCCGTCTTGTGTAAATCAAAACGCAATGACTGAATCAAAGCTAATAGTGTTTTATCTTATCTGTATTTTTTTAAAATTTCTCTGGAATAGCTAGCCTAGTCATGAAACTCTCATTTGCTTTGAGTAATGCATTTGAACTCTGAACATTAGAATTTGGCATTTGTCTAGCCCCCATGCTAGCTAGCTGCCACAGTCATGTGTCATAGCCTTAGCCGTGAGAGCATGA
Source organism: Sardinella longiceps (assembly GCA_027497455.2). Classification (NCBI taxonomy): domain Eukaryota; kingdom Metazoa; phylum Chordata; class Actinopteri; order Clupeiformes; family Clupeidae; genus Sardinella; species Sardinella longiceps. The sequence goes on from JAODXP020000025.1 coordinate 28,079,564, forward strand.
TGGTGTATCAGACATCCTCTAACCTTCCCCTCAAATAGCTTTGTGGTTACACCCATGTCTGACACCCACAAAGTTTGATTTAATTAGCTTTCATCAAGACCTTTGGCAGGCGTTGGCCACTGCTATATGCTACCCTTCCTACAAACGGCAGCGTCTTTATAAAGCCACTGCCTTCTGTGGTGCTCCCACATAATGTGACACGAAATGGCAAAAATATTTGCTGCTCTGTAAGTGGCCTTTTTCCTCATAGCCACATTTGACAGAATGTGTCTAATGCTAGCTATGTCATCACAGAAGGAGTGCCTTTGCTTCAGCTGTCTAGAACCACAAGCTATTCATTCCTAGTAAGGAAATGACTCTTTAAAGGCACATTAGCATTAGTTTTCCCTCTGTCACTTTCTCAGGTATTTAGTATCAACTGTACAATACAGTACAGTTTACATTAGAGTGACCAGACAACCCTGATTTTTTTTTCTGTATAAATGCAAGATACAGTATACAAGAAAACCCAATTTGTCCCCATTTTTTTTTTTAACTAAAACATTACTATTACTACTGTCAATATCTTTAACATAAATTATGTGGCCGATTCACAAGAAAAAAATTGTGAAATTTTCACCTCACCTTTGCCTCATGTAGAACTTATTGTCTTGTGCCATTTTGTGTTGTTGTTGTTGTTGTAGTTGTTGTTGGCTAGCTGATTATGACAAGCAAGGTACAGTAGATGTAGTAATTAAATGACTGGGGTCTCCATTGCCTGTGTCTGATGTATGAACTCTGACCCAGGAAGTCATCAGCCAGCCCTGGTCAAGCCTCTGAGGCCAAGTTAATCGTCTCACTTGTGTGTCCCCTGGTGAGCTGCGAGTCTCTAAAGCTCCTGACCTAATTTAATTAGCGTCCAGGACTCAGACTGCCGTAAGCTCCCAACGGGAATCCTGCTGTCTGTGGACACACAAACACACACACACACACACACACACACACACACACACACACACACACACACACACACACACACACACACACACACACACACACACATATACTCATACTCTCTCCCCCTAACATCTTCATGTAACTCTGACACCTGTTGTATACAGCAGTCATCCACTCAACTTCACTCTCTTAGTCATAGAGACGACCTGCTCCACACACACACACACACACACACACACACACCTAACGTATACATGTAACTCTGACACCTGCCTATGGGAGTCATCTACTTGACTCATCTTCACACACACTCTCAGTCATAGGGACTACTTCTCCGTCCCCATACACACACACTCACACATACACACACACACAGAGAGAGAGAGAGAGAGAGAGAGAGAGAGAGAGAAAGAGAGAGAAGCAGGCTGGGTTCTATGTGGAAAGGTTGAGCAACACTAGTGGTGGTGAGCTCATGCTCAGAGGGCTAGCCAGTGGCAGCCGGACTCAGTGGGTGTTGGCTCCAGCCACTGCTGTTCCACCCAATGGCCAGAGGGGGCACCACTGTAACCTCTAGGGAGTGCCCAGGCCCTAAAGTGTTTGTCCATAGCCAGAGTTGGTCTCGTGTCCAGCTCTTTGTCTGTACCGGTATATGCCCGTCCCCTTGGAATCTTATGGGCCTATTGTGTAATAAAAATTAGTTCATTTAAAATTGATAAACCACATTTGTGAGTTAAGGACCCGGTACAGAAAAAAAAGTTGTTTCAAGTTTGTCTCTACTCAGCAGTTGGGATTGGGGAGAGAGAGGGAGTGCCTGCAAATAAAGGCCCTAATCTGTGTGAACAGTCCAGGTGGCACATGGGAACAGGACCAGCCTTAGGTAGAGCTTCTGTAGCTTAGCCTAGCTGCACTGTGTGACTGAGGCAGAGTGACTGGTGCTTTCCTTATGAAAGGGCAATTAAAAAAAAAACAAGCAGATGGCTTATGTCATTGAAACCAGGCACTTCCCATTTGAATGTGGCCTTATTGTTATAATCGGCATTTTCATTTCCTCTCTGTAGAGAGAGAGAGAGAGAGAGAGAGAGAGAGACTTTATTTTAAGTTTTCAAATGGATGTGATCCATGAGTGGAACATCCCTTTCGTCAGCTGATTCAGTGAAGCAAAGTGTGTGTGTTGTGAAAAGAATGTTCCAGGAGCCACACACACACACACAGTGTGCCCTCACCCATTGCCACTGTGGCTCCAACTGTCTCAATCACCTCTTTTCTCTGTCTGCTTGTGTGTGAGACGAAGGAGTGAATCCCCCACTGCCTTCTCCTCTTCTCCCTCCCCATCCCCCCTTCTCTTGAAGCCTTTAGCAGGAGGGAGGAGGGGAGAAACCCAAATGGACACAATCACTGTTTTATTCCCTTGCTCAAGACCGGAGAAGCAGCAGCAGCTGCTCTAGACATGCGGAACCGTGTGTGTGTGTGTGTGTGTGTGTGTGCGTGTGTGTTGTTTGTGTCCCATCACCCCAGGCTCAAGCTCTCGAACTGTGTGTGGGTGGGTGTGTGGGTGTGTGTGTATGTGTTTGCATGCATCAGCGATCGGTTCAGTGATCTCATATGGGTTGCCGTTGGTTGAGTGCGGAGCACTTTTTGAAGTTGGCAGCCCCACCCTGCTCCCTGTGCTCTCATTTAGAGTAAGACAAACACACCGTACTGCTGCCTCCCTCCCTCCCTCCCTCCAACGCTTCAGCCAATTCTGCCACTTCTGTTTGTCCCCTCACAGTCTCCATACCCGCCGATTAAACCACCTCTTGGGCTTGGATGTTTTGGAGGATTTTTTTTTATTAGGGCATTAGCATCTAATGTTGCGGTAAAAGCTCAGTGAGTCCTGCTGCGAATCTTGTGTGTGTGTGTGTGTGTGTGTGTGTGTGTGTGTGTGTGTGTGTGTGTGTGTGTGTGTGGCTGCACCCTGTGTTGCGATATGTGAGCCTCCTTTTAACATGAAAGGTGGACAGAGATCTCTTATTGTGCCGCAGTCTCCCACAGACATTTCCCTCCAGAGACCTAATCCCTCATTAAGTTGCGTCCTCATAGCTTCATCTCTCTCTCTCTCTCTCTCTCTCTCTCTCTCTCTCTCTCTCTCTCTCTCTCTCCTTTCTTTTTAATATTCTCTAGGCATGTCTGCCACTCTGTGTTGCTTACTCTCTGTTCCTCACTCTGTCTCTCTCTCTCTCTCTCTCTCTCTCTCTCTCTCTCTCTCTCTCTCTCTCTTTCTCTCTCTCTCTCTCTCCCTACCCCCTCTCTCCGTCCTCCTATCCCAAGGCTGAAGATTATGAAAGGCGTGATTGTGTCCAAAACTCGCTTGAGTTTAATTACAGGTGAAACTTTTTTTTTACGGCGATCTCTCATTTCAGTGCGGTAGATGCCTCTAAACAAGGCAAAACAAATCTCTCAATCGGACTCTTTCACTGCAGTCTCTGCTTAGGCAGATAAGGTGACTGAGAGAGAGAGAGAGAGAGAGAGAGAGATCAAAAGAAAGAGAGAGAGAGACTAAGATGGATGGAAAGGGAGAAAGAAACTGGATGGAAGGAGAGGGGGACTAAATGAAGGGACAGAAAAAGAAGAGAAGGAAGACTGGGTGTGATGCCTACTTGTGCAATCGAGGCTGCATAAGTGAAAGCGAGTTTGTGAGCAAGCATATAAAATGTCCGAGGGAGTGTCCCATAGCACAGAGAAAAATGAATAGGTAGGTGTTGTAAACTCATTCCCCAGTCTGAATCTGTCTCCAGTTAGGCTTTTGGACCACTGTCACACAGGCGTCCACAACCATATTGTTGACATAGAATCAGACAATGCTAATACAACTGTCTGTCAGACCTAAACTAGACTTTTGATACCAACTGTCTGGCTGATAATCACACAGGAGAGAATAGTTTGGAAGTCTGTTTTATACCACTGCTTTAAACACTTTCATTAGGCTGAATGTCATTTCACACAGGGGGAAGACCAAAAGCTATCAGTTGAAATTAGCCCACATGAGTAGCTAACACAACGGTTTGTATCAACAAATTTGGCTATTTGTTAAAGAGCCCTGCAAAACACACAGGACGACAGGCTGAAAAAGGCCGTTCCACAGGTCTCTTATTTAGGCTACTGGTGTTCAGTGCTGTGATACAGCAGGTGGAATTACTGACACTGCGTCTGTCCAAAACATTCCCCTGTGCTGAGGCAGACAGGGGCTCAGGGCATGGCGCTTTGGGGGGGAAGGGATGAATTGAATTTGGGGCAGGCTGGGGGAGAGGGGCGGCACAAGGGGCTTAAGGGGCAGGGGTAATGTGGCAATCGGTGTTGTTGACACTTAACAGCCGGCCAATAAAGACCCACGCTTGCCCCCACCCCTCAAGCCATGCACTCTGTCCATTCTCGGTCCGTGCCAGCATTGGATTTAATCAGCCGTACGCGTGCCATTGCGAAGGCACTGGGGTGGAAAAGAATCGAGTGCCCCCTCGACGTTATTACTCCAGATATGAGCATAATAAAAAAATGCCGGTGGATTTACGGTCACCGAGGGGGTGGAAATGGCAGAGGAACAATGACCCCGCCCCACCCCCCAAAACACACACACACACACACACACACACACACACACACACTCTCAGACACTCCCCCAAGCCATATTGACCTTTTCCTTGCCCATCTCCAGGTCGCATCAGGACATAGGCCAGGGACTGATTACTTCTGCCCCACCGCTCTCCCCACTGCAGGTAGCCTTGGGGCCCAGGGAGCGCTGAAGGTCATGTGGGTTCTCCTGAAGGCCGTCTGTCCTACATAGTTGATCACATAAGGCATATCGGCAGATCTGCCCCGGGGCCAGATGTGTTTTGAATAGAGACTACTGCGGTGACCAGCTCATCAAAAGTTACACTTTGGTCACGGATGCAGGGCAGGGCTGTAACTCAGCAGTCAAAGCAAAGGAGAAATCCGTTGTGATTCAATCCGTAGTCCTTTTGTTTGAAGTAATCAAGTACTGTTGGTAGGAAAAAGAACTAGAAAATTCAAACGGAATTGTGCACTAGTACTGTAGCTCACACTAACCAAAATGGGGCACAAAAATGCACTTCCAGTTTCATTTTCCTATGCCCCATTCAGTTAGCTTCAGCTGTTTTGATTCTCAGTCTTTATTGTATAAGATTTTCTCCTTCTTTTTCCTATAGACAGCACTCTGTGACCTCAAACCACAACCATGAATCACATCAGATTTCTCCTTTAAGCTTCTACCTCTAACCCTTCATTAATGCAGCAGATTCTAATTTAATTAGCATGTATTTCAGCCAGATACTGTACGTCAGATAATATTGCTGAAATCGCCTGTGTTACTATAAGTGCATAAGTAGCACCAATACATTGTAGGACTTTGAAGGTGGAATTTTCCATATCTGCACTGCAGGATGCACGGTTCTGAGCTGAGACCTTGAGAATGGTTTAAGTTCAGAACGTTGGTATTCCAGCTTTGATGCTAAGACTCTATATGCTTTAGCTTTTAATGCACAACATATAAGCATCAGACTTTGAGTGCTCCTCCTCTTTCTCCATGTCGATACTTTCATGTTTTGTAGTTCATGCACCAGGCAAAACATGATTTTTAGAAACTAAAGGCAAACACGCATGCACGCATGCACGCACATACACACACACACACAGACACAGACAGGCCTCTGTCCCCTGGTTGTGAATTCAGGCAGGAGATTGTCTGATGATCATGATCCTCCTGGCCTGGCAGGAGGTTTGTAATCTTTCTGCTTTGTGTGAAGAGTTCTTGGGGCGTGTGTGTGTGTGTGTGTGTGTGTGTGTGTGTGTGTGTGTGTGTGTGTGTGCGCTTCTGTGTCCATGCTCGCTCAGACTGATCTCTGCTCGCTGGCTTCCCCACTGCGGCTCGGAGTTCTATTTTTTGCACGGCTTGTTTTGAGTCCTCTGCGGCGGGCCTTTTAACTTCTCACACAAGCCAGTCATTAGAGTGCCCGAACCCGCTAATTGTCCCCCTGCCAGGGTTGAGGCGTCGACTGGAGCCTCTGACCCAGCTCTTCTCTCTCTCTCTCTCTCTCTCTCTCTCTCTTTCTTTCTTTCTCTCTCTCTCTCTCTCTCTCTCTCTCTCTCTCTCTCTCTCTCTCTCTCTCTCTCTCTCTCTCTCTCTCTCTCTCTCTCTCTCTCTCTCTCTCTCTCTCTCGCTGTATTATGTATCCTTTGTGGCCTCTCTTCGGCTCTTTCATCTCTCTTCTCTTCTCTTCTCTTCTCTTCTCTTCTCTTCTCTTCTCTTCTCTTCTCTTCTCCTCGCTTCTCTTCACTTCATGCCTTCCTGCTGTGTTAAAAAACTTCCTCTGTGACCTGGGCTTCACCCACCCAATCTCTGACTTTAATGGAGGACCAAACTGCCCAATCAGCTTCCAGGAACCGGCTGAGTCTCTGGATGAGTTATTGGCTGTTGAGGAGATGATGGTGCTGTGGGAGAGAGCCATCGAATTGAGCAAATTTAAACACACACACACACACACACACACACACACACACACACACACACACACACACACACACACACACACACACACACACACACTGTACATGCACACGTATAAAACCACACACACATACAAACACCTCTGCCAACCCCACTCTCCTCCATGTTAAATAGAGGTTTCCAGAAACACCCATAGCCATTCTGAAACATAATCATAAACATCAAAAGGGTGCAAAGACTAGAGATGTAATCAGTCAGTCATTTAGAACTTTCCAGTGGTCTACAAATAGTTTCCACTGAGGCGACGGATGGTAAAGGAGCAGGTTTATTCTATTACTTTTCCTCTATCCAAAACATTTACATTAGTTAACTGCCAATTTTACTGAACCAGTATCCTCTAGGACAACTTTGGGGTTAAGATCCTTGCTGACAGTAGCAACCAGGATTTGAACCCTCCTATAGAGTTAAGGTCCTTGCTCAATGGCACTACAGTAGTAACCAGAATTTGAACTTACAATTTCCATGCTACTACAAGCATGCTAGCCAGGTTGCTTAACCGCTATGCTCACACCACCCCAGGAGCAGGGCCTCTAGACTGGTCCCTAGAGTAGCCTGAGGGCCACATGCTCTGCGTTTCAAAAAAGAGCCTTTCTGCTCAGCCGCCAGCACAGAATCGGGCGCCTCCCCTTCACCCGTCACCGTCTCCATATGCCAATGACTTCATTGTTTGGCTGTTTTCTGCTCTTTGCACGAGGTCACTTACACAGCTCTCGCCACCCAGGAGATGCGGAGAAGTCAACGTTGCAGAGGAGATTAGGTTACATCATAGACAGGGAGTTGGCGCGGCTCACCAGCATTGTTAGAGATGCTTGGTATCATGAATGGATTAAGTCTTACTTGCAGGTTACCTGTGCGTTACTCCATAGTCTTCCCATTACCAAAGAATATATGTATTTCTGTCTCAAGCTTTGATCTAGTGACGGACACAGTGGTTCTCTTTTTATAAAACAAGTATATGAGCTCACAGATTAGAAATGGCAGTGAATGACCACTGTGGTGGGATGTCGTGAGAACGTTGGGCTGCATTTGCCACATGCTTTGTGTATTCATGGCGATGCCACTGTCACGCTCAGTAAATCTGGCCGAAGGCGCGCACACACACAGACACACAAACAGACACGGGCACAGACACAAAACACACACACCTCCAAGAGTTTTTGCTCAATCTTGCCATCCAAACAAATCTGGGGTCTGTGTGTGGAGAGGAGAGGAGCGGAGAGGAGAGGAGCCTACTGTCATGGTTGTGTGAGCGTGACCGTGTTGGCATGCTGCCAGCGATGGGACAGTTGTTCAGACTCTCGACTCCTCACTCTTGTCTCCATCTTTACTCTGTCCTGCGACCTCTGCTGCTCTTTAGGGGAACATGGCCAACACAGCTTCATTACTGCCTCGACTGCATGCTTGTGTGTGATTGTGGAATTGTGTGTGTGTGTGTGTGTGTGTGTGTGTGTGTGTGTGTGTGTGTGTGTGTGCCTGCATCCTGAAGCTAATGGGCACCACATTGCAATTTTCTGATATCGTTATTATTTGACAGTTTTTAGTTTCTAGTGCCCCAAGGCTTACTGCTCAGTTGAAACCGTGCCTGCGTATTCTCATCACATACAGTATGTCTTATGTCTCCTCCTCTTCTCTCGTTCACAGGTGGTCAAGACCATCGGGCTGCGGGAGGTCTGGTACTTCGGCCTCCAGTACATGGACAGCAAAGGCTACCTCACCTGGCTCAAGCTTGATAAGAAGGTACGGCAGACACTCTTTGTGCTCTTAGGGCGGTGTTCTCCTAGGTGCTTAAGTCCAAAAAAGTGCTTAGTGCAGGCTAAAATGCATGGAGCTAAGCACTTTTTTGGACTTAAGCTCCTGGGAGAGTACCGGCCTTAGTGCAGACTGACACTGACACACAGGCACCACCCTGTCTGTCTGTCAGCATTCAGTCATTGTTGTCTTTACTAAACTCTGTTTGTGTGACGTGTGTCTGGCAACTTTGTTTTGTGCTCAGTGCTACTATTAAGGACAAAGGCCATCTAGGACAGAAATTATGTATAGGAATGAGTAATTTGAGTGCTTTCAGAATCAAGTACCATTAGTGTAGTGTGTGTGTGTGTGTGTGTGTGTGTGTGTGTGTGTGTGTGTGTGTGTGTGTGTGTGTGTGTGTGTGCGTGTGTTAGTTTACTTTCAATAGGGACAATGTACAATAAAAGCATTAGTCTTGTATAAAACAAGAAAAGATGCATTGCATCAGTATTTAGCAAAATCATGCTAGTTTCCTCCTATAAACATGAATAAACAATCTGTAGGCTTTGGTCCTGGATGACCCATCTGTCAACCAGATTTTACAACGCTCCTTATCAGTGATACTGTAAGGTCCTGTTCTGTTAGAAGGGTGTGATGGGGACACTCACAGAAATACTATCCCTGTGCTTTCAAGGAACTGCAGGCACCCACATCGCTAAATATCAGTAGATGGTGGAAATAACCACCATGTTCAGCAGCAGCTTTCTTAACGCCTTTCAGTTTGTCTCATCAGTGAACAGCCTTCTTTGCAGAGTCGCAGCATAGCAGCAACCGAGCACCGCAGGGCTAATCTGCATGTCCTGTACAGTACTGCAGGGTGCATATAGCCCCACTAGACTAGGAGTCCAGCACACTAGTAGGATAGTGAGCGAGCTATAACCCTAGGGTGTGTCACTCACTATCGCAATGCTAAGAAATTAGATGCCCAAACACTGTAGAATCTCCCATATATTTAAAGGAATACTCCACCTTTTTATGAAAATTGGTCATTCATCCTATTCCCTCAAGTTACATAAGTGGGTAAAAGCATTTTGGTGTCAGTGCATTCGCTTTCCTAATCTGGCAACCCAAATTTTAGCTTTAGCTTAGCATAGGTGCTGGAATACAATGTAGCCAAAGTGTTGCTATCAGACTACTTTACATTCCAGTGCCTATGCTAACCTAAAGCTAAAATAATGCTAAACTTGGGGTTGTCAGACTAGGAAAACGCATGCACTAAGACCAAAATGCTTTTACCCAGATGAGTAACTCTAGGTAAGAGGGTGACATAACCAGTTTTCATAAAAAGGTGGAATATTCCTTTAAAGGTGCGATGTTGCGACCCATCTGGGACTTCCTCAGTCAAAAAAAAGGAAGATTCAGCAGTGTGCGGGCATCTAATGTCTTTTTAAGTATTATCTTGCCCCTTTTTGCGCTGCCCATTTTTTTTACCCACTAGCACAAACCTTAAAGGTATCAATAGAGAGGTTTACTAACTATATACTGCATTGACTAGCTGGTTACACATGAGGCTAGTTGAAGCCTGCTGTTTACCCTGAGCAAAGCACTAGCATGCTAACTGACTAGCACACACCCTGTAGCCATGCAAGTTCAGGTGCCGTTCAAACTGCTCTGCCTACACCCCTCCCGGCCACACCACCCCCACCACCACAGGCACCTTCACCTCTGGGGTCACGTGTAGAATGGAGACTTGCCAGGAGGAGTGTGCATTACTGACGTGCCTTTCTCCCCCAAAGTTCCCCCGAGCTCTGTGTCCTTCCTTCTCAAAGGCTTGTCTCGCTGAGAGACATCTGCATATACCCTCTCTGTTTGGAAAATCTCTTTTGAAGAGCACGGCTGTTTGTTACACAAACCTGAACGGAGTTGCTCTCAAATTTGACATTTGTTTTACAGTAGGGACAAATGTGAGCATTTACAGATGGGGCTGGCTTTAGCGGAATATTTCCAGTCTGTTTTTTTTTCCCCTCTTTCTGTCTCTCTAAACGGCAGTCTGAAGGCTGCGGTCGTGGGGATAGCTAGAAGGGAGGAAGAGCTGGGAAAGTTCCACCAGTGAGCCCTTTAGTGCTGACACTGAGCTACTGGTAACGCACAATGGAAAGTGGAATATTCCAGACTTCTGCTCCCTTGCACACACACATGCATTTCTCGCTCTTTCAATTTCTTACTCTCATACACACACACACTCAAACACACACACTCTCTCCCTTTCTCCCTCACACACACTCACTGACACCCAAACACACACCCAAACACACACACACTCCCATACATTCTCTTCATCATTCCTTTCATATGAGTAGTTTCTGTTCCTGTTGTCAGCAGCAGAACTACTTAACTTGACTTCTATGCCATGTAAAAAAAGGAATGAAAACTGAAGTGATACTTGCAAGTCGCCGCAGATGTCATTAAGTGTCACAAACCAACTCTCATCCGTTCACAGATACTTGCGCAACTTTTTGAGCCACTGAAGTAGGATTGTACTACTTGAGCGTAATCGTGTGTGTGTGTGTGTGTGTGTGTGTGTGTGTGTGTGTGTAAGTGAGTTTCCACCCATGAGGTGTGTGTGTGACTGATGTGATTTCCAACAACTGTTAACAATTCACTTTCTTTTCTTACCCCCACCCCCAATCTCTCTCTCTCTCTCTCTCTCTCTCTCTCTCTCTCTCTCTCTTTTTCTCTCTCTCTCTCTCTCTCTCTCTCTCTCTCTCTCTCTTTTCTCTCTCTCTTTTATTTCCACTTCTTTTTCACTGGCACCACCTTACTCTCTCTCTATCTTCCATTTTTCCTCTTTCTTCTTCCTCTGTTCTCTCCTCTCCTCCACAGGTCTCCTCACAGGACGTGAAGAAAGAGAACCCTCTGCAGTTTAAGTTCCGGGGCAAGTTCTTCCCCGAGGACGTGTCTGAGGAGCTGATTCAGGAGATCACACAGAAGCTCTTCTTCATGCAGGTCAGGAACCGAACCGACCACAGCACAGTACATGTGGAACACAGAACTCTGCGTTTGTACATGGAACCTTTTTACGTTCCTAAATAATCTTTGGGTTCTACTTGAAGCCCTTCATGAAGGGTGTGAAGGGTTTTTGTAAAACCTAGTCTCTTGCCATGTGGGCCATTTTAGCTTATAGCATTATCAGGCTGACATAGAACCATGCTGGCACTGGTTCCTACACCTTATCTAGAACCGGTCCATTGGGGTGACATAATTGTTCTTTCCCCAGGTGAAAGATGGCATTTTGAGCGATGAAATCTACTGCCCACCTGAGACGGCTGTGCTGCTGGCATCCTACGCTGTCCAAGCCAAGTTTGGAGACTTCAACAAGGAGGCACACAAGCCAGGATACCTCACGTCTGATCGCCTTCTGCCACAACGGTATGCATGGAAATGCATGTAATTTGGGCAGTCCTGCTGTGGGGTGGAGATCCACAGTCATACAGACCAAAGTCGAGCTCTCATTAGCTGATATAAAAGATTGTTTAAACTTTAAAAGCTTATATTGTGACGTAATACCCTTGAGCAGACTGCAATTATTCACGTTTGCTCCCATTGAAACTTATTTAGTTGCTCTGTCTTGGTCAGTATTCCATAATCTTTGGTACTAGTGGCCTGATCTGTCCTTTAATGTGTGATTAACCCTTAGTGTGCTGGAGCAACACAAGCTGTCCCGTGAGCAGTGGGAGGAGAGGATCCAGGTGTGGCACGAAGAGCACAAAAGCATGCTGAGGTACAGGCGCACACACACACACACACACACACACACACGCACACGCACACGCACACGCACACACACACACACACACAAGTGTCTTTTGTATGCCTCATGTGTTTTCACATGCATTGTGAATTGGACGCTTACTTTCAAGTTTTGCAGGGTCTATTCCAGCAGGCCTAACATTACACATATTGGCAATGTTGGCATGTTAACATAAACATTACACATATTGGCAGTGTTTAGAGAGTGATAATACACTGT
>JAODXP020000025.1:28094314-28096814 GCA_027497455.2 Sardinella longiceps
CCACGTCCCCAATTCAAGAATCTTCAAAGCCATCTGTCCCCCTCTCACTCCCTAACCCATTTTGTAGGCTCTCAAAATCTTTTTTTTTTTTTTTCCCCTAAAGTAAGTCCCTAGCCAATCAGCAAGCGGCTCCTGTGCCAACCTCAGTGCCCGTAGCCAGAATGGCAGTTGCCTAACCCCCCCAGCCCAGCTTTGGCTAATCTTCAGCTTGCCAACGGCCACAATCAGCAGGAGTTAATCCCCAGGCTCAGGTGCAGGCCTGCACTCTGCCAGATGCCCTCCTCTCTCCCTAATGCCCTTTAACGGTCTTCATTAAGGCCCAGTCTCTCCTCCCCTCTGAGCTCCGGCCCTCTGAGGAGGCTCAAACTCTACAGAACTCAACTAGAAAATCACTCAGAGAGCGCAGACCTCCGCCTAGGCAATGTGGTCACAGACACAATATAAATTCCAGATCATGTTGTGGATCACCGATCGCCACCAAAATCGAATCAGTTCTTGCTTGTCCCAATATACACATTGTCCGAAAATTTCATCCAAATCTGTGCAGTACATTTCGAGTTATCCTGCTGACAAGCAGACAAACAAACAAACAGACAGACAAACCAAGGTGACCGAAAACCTCCTTGGCGGAGGTAATAAGGGCAACTATAGTTAAAGTGACACTATGTTACTTTTTGCCAGTATTTCAGGGCAAAAACAGTCCTTTTTTATTACACAATTCAATTTGGCATAAGCGAAAGTAAAAAAAAAAAAAAAAGCAAAAACAAAGACATGACACACCAAAAAATATTTTTTCATTTTACTTGTTAGGGTGGTCTACTAACTTTGGAAATGACAGGTGAAATTTGCCTTCTTTTAAAAGTGTGACCAGTCTGAAATGAAATGATTTTCATGTTCCTGGTTTATTAGCTTTATTATGATTAGCTTGAACCATGGATTTGGATATAAGGCACACACTTCGAACTACTTCTGTGCGTAGTACCTCAACATCAACTGCTGTAACATGGAGGTTATAATTCCATTTATTTGAAAAGGCATTTCCCATTCATTTCACTGTAGAGGTTGGAATGTTGCCAGCAGGGGGCAATGAGACTACAAATTATGGAGGGTGAAATTCTAAGACAAGTTTTAGGCCCACCAGCCATCTATGGTGCTCTATGCAGTTCTGTATGGATGGAAGGAAACCACCACTAAAATAAAAGCATTTTTTTAGCATTTAGATAGCTAGCCCAGTGTTGCATGATGATTAATCCATAGAGGAAGTCAATAGGATGTTATGCTTGGCAGTGTTGTTGTTTGGGCTCTTCACTGAGTTTGGAGAAACACCAAAGATCGTCAATCATCAGCAAGCTACAGTACCTGTCACAGCCATCCAATCAGAGTAATCCAAACCTGTCATGTTATTGCCCAGCAACATTGCTTGAAAAGTTGCTCTATGTATCATAACTTGGGGTGCATCACTGTATTCACTGTATAAATGATCACTGACGGTTCACTTCAAAAGACAAAGATGGACAGCCATAATTAGGGGCCATTGATGCTACTTAAATCAGATTACAACATACTGGAATATCGAGTTACGCTTATCTGGTTCCTACATGCCTGTGCATGTCCTGGATGCGTGCCATGGTATCTGCGAAACAATCGCAGCCTTTCCCAGTGTGTCACGGCCGAGGCGGGCCCTCTGCTATTGTACGATCGAGCGCTGCGAGCTGTGTTTCGTTTAGCTTGTTGGTATCCGGCACCCTCTCGGGCGAATACAATGCCAGCGAGCGCCACGCCCGAGAGGCCGCTCATAGCAATGCCATGTCGCGGCCGACGAGAAGTGGCTCAGCTAGAGGGGTGTGTGCGTGTGCGTGTGTGTGTGTGTGTGTGTGTGTGTGTGTGTGTGTGTGTGTGTGTGTGTGTGTGTGTGTGTGTGTGTGTGGCTGCCTGATGCAGCCTGGCTCAACGAGGCCCTACCCTGCCTTCAGTTAGGAGCTGGCATTGTTCAAATCCCACAGAGACGCAGACAGGAACTCTTTTCAAAATTAGTCAACTTTCACCAACATGCCCTATCCCTATCACTGAGTGGCTTGATATCATTAAGTGCTTTTCACTAACCGCTGATTCAATTCTGTCTTTGATATTTTTTCCCCTCTGTAAGTCTCTGTGGTCCGGTAGCGCTTCAGAAGCAAAGACAAAATGTTTTCTTTTTGTAAAGTCTCATATTCTGTATTTACCAGGCAATCGTGGCAAAGGATTACTATTTTTACGTAAATTATAATTTTTATATTTTTTTATTTCATCTGTTAATTTTATTACTTCTTTTCTCTGTGTATTGTCCTAATCCAGGCTCACACCAAAGATTGGATTCCCTTGGAGTGAAATCAGGAACATCTCTTTCAATGACAAGAAGTTTGTCATCAAGCCCATCGACAAGAAGTCCCCAGTAAGTTTTGATTCGAAGCGCTCACTAAGCATGTGACTTACTGGAAACAAAAGGAATTACTCTACACAA
>JAODXP020000025.1:28104314-28134314 GCA_027497455.2 Sardinella longiceps
TAAGACAGTACTTAAGCTGCATGTTTTTCAAATGACATAAGAAGATTTTTCTTTTTGTAGGTACTTTTTTCAATTGACACAGTTGCTCGACTGTGGTTGCATCTTTTCTGATGAGGGATATGTAACAACAAAGCTTAAATTCTTTAACCCGGTCTCCAATGAAAAAAACAAAACAAAACAAAAAAAACATAGTTTCTCTGTTACTCCTGTAAATGCAACCAGAGAAATAAATATCATATGTCCACCAGCAGTGTGTCTTTACATTCATACTTGTGAGCACTAATTTGTGTTGAGTTGTGTCAGAAATGTTCTGTCTAGTCATTGCCATGTTTTCCTGTCAGGCTGTTACGTCACTGAGCTTTGCAGGGTGTAAGTAGACACCTCACCTTTAAAGACCACCACAGACTGCCCTCTAAAGTGCTTTTTATAGGATAAATGTTCTTTGAGGCAGTCGAGTGCTGTCGAGAGATAGGCCTATAAGAACAACAATAGCATTTGGTACAACGTAGGCTGAATTCGCCAAATAGCAGATTTATTTCCCTCATCAGTTAATACTGGCTGCTATTTGGACTATTGACACTATTTGGACTATGTTGCACCAAATTCTCCTTTTCTCATGAATGCAGACAGCATGAATGCCCCCCCCCAATGAACTGAATGTATTACAAGAAATACATGTGCATAAAGGTGTGATATTGCTGGATACTGTGTCTCAGTCACTGTCCACCATGTAGAAATGATCTGAGAGTAGGCCTATCTCTGAAATTGCCTTTCACATTTGGTCAGAGAAATGGGAGTCACAGCACAGCCATTCTCAGAACAGTAGCTAAGGGCTTTATGTCATTATGTAGCTTTTCGCATACATATATGGGAATGTCCTGGGATTCACAACTGATTGTCAGACTTCTCCCAACTGGATTTTTTAATTTTATTTTTCTTATTTAAATTGAGGTGTTCAACTGTTTTATTGGCAATAAAAAAAACCTGATGATTAGTCACGGTGTGGTGTGTTGTATTACTTTGCGTCTTGTCAATATTCACTTCTCTGGTCTTTTTAATTACAAAGTAATTGCCTTTATTTATTTATTTATTTATTTATTTATTTATTTGATTGTTAGTTACATTAAAAAAACAAGTCCATAATTTAAGAAATAAATAGAAACATAATAATAAAAAGAAAAACACTTGATAGGCTGAAGTATGCAAATATCAAGTTGATGTCCAACAAGTTGGGGTTCAATTGGTGCTTGAATTTCTTAACCTTGACATGAATTCAACGTTTTTTTGGTAACAAGATCCCTGGTAAGAACTCTGTGCAGTATGTTCATATTCTATACATCATGTAAGATGATTCATAAATACTTTATATAGCCATAAATATTTTATACATTTACATTATAGACAAGGCTGTGCAACAGTAGGAGTGGGCTGAAGCACAGGGTAAAGATCCATTTTGCACAACGACCCAGAGAAACATCTCTTGCTTTCTTGTGTCTTGTTTCCGAGCTACTGTGGGTTGTCATGGTTTCCTGTTGTTTACATTGGCGCGCAGAGGTAGGCTGACGCTGTGCCACACATTCGGTGTCTGTTGTAAAGGTTGCCATGACAATCCTGCAGCAGATGTTGAGAGAGTGAAAGAAAAAAAAAGAGAGGAAGAGAAGAGAAATGGCAGGTTAATGACATCATTGTTTCTGCACAAGACAAAACCAAGCCTGTCAAACAGATTGTTTTTGTCTCACAGATACTCAGCTTCACTTGCTCTCACTCTCAGCCTTCTCCATCTCCACCTCCTCCCTTCTGTCCTCTCCTTCCTTCACTTCTTTTTCTCTCTCTCAGTCTTTCTCTCTAACTTTCTCATCCTCCCTCCCATTTTCCCTCTTTCTCTCCCTCTCCACAGTAGTTTTCAGACCCAGTGCCTGACATCAGGCTAAGACTAGGCTGTTTAACATTTTGAACATAGTCTATGACGGCTTGACAACTTCAGATACAGATCAAGTTTTCCCCTACTTTAATTAATCCAAGTATGGCTGTTCAATTCACACTGTAACCCCTGTTTTACAGTACTGTGCACGTCTGTCAACGGATCTCATGGACTTTGCATGGAGCTCTCTCGAATTGTGTGTCCGTCCGTTTCCAACGGCTCACTTGCTTGTGTGGAAAAGTTGAGTTTTCAGGCAGAAACTGATCAGCAAATCAGATTGACTCCCCCTACGTCAGACACGCCCTCTGTCGACCGTTGATGGATGTGTACAGTTTGAAACGAGCATAATCCAGTACACAAAGAAGAACCATACTCAAATAGCCCCAGTCCTTACCAGAGGAGTACCATACTCAAATAGCCCCAGTCCTTACCAGAGGAGTACCATACTCAAATAGCCCCAGTCCTTACCAGAGGAGCACCATACTCAAATAGCCCCAGTCCTTACCAGAGGAGTACCATACTCAAATAGCCCTAGTCCCTACCAGACGAGTACATACTCAAATAGCCCTAGTCCTTATCACAGGAGTACCATACTCAAATAGCTCCAGCCCTTACCAGAGGAATACCATACTCAAATAGTCCTAGTCCCTACCAGACGAGTACATACTCAAATAGCCCTAGTCCCTACCAGAGGAGCACCATACTCAAATAGCCCCTGCCCCTACTAGATAGAGGAGTACTATACTCAAATAGCCCTTACCTTCCCCTGCGTGCAGCGTGGCCGTGGCAAGCAGGCGGTCAGTGACGCTGAAGGGCGCGTGTTCCCAGAGCCCCAGTGCCAGCGAGGAGTCTTGGAGCTCGTGAGACGTGACTCTGCTGAAGAGCAGCTGGTGGGCCCACTCAGGACTGGGGCTCCTCTTCACCGCTGGGGTCCTCTGCACCAACTCCCTCTCCCCAGGCAACGCCAGGCAGCTACAGCAGTGCAGGACACAAACAGGAGAGGTTAGAGGACTAATAAGGATATAAGGACATACACAAGGACACAAGGATACTACTGCTTATGAGAGCAATTACAGCAGGGCAGGACACAAACAGGAGAGGTTAGAGGACTAATAAGGATATAAGGACATACACAAGGATAGAAGGATACTACTGCTCATGAGAGCAACACACACTGTAAATATACACATACAGACTCTGTCACAGACTCCGATTGACTGGGATTGTATCTAATAGCTGGCAAGAGTCAGTGTTATGCTTTAAGAATTAAGAACATAGTATGCACTGGGAATGCCATTGGGCTATAGTCAAATTGTTTCAATGGGGGGACAGACTTACATACAACAAGAGGCAAGAGCTTTCTAGAAGTGTCACTCACCCCTTGACAAATAAGGACGCAAGTTTTGAACTGCACACGTTCTGGACATCGGTGATGAGAACTGTGAGCTGGCCAACTTCAAATGGGCCAATGCCTATGTACACACACACACACACACACACACACACACACACACACACACACACACACACAGGAAATTAAATCAACCATCAAAACTCAGAAGGCTCACTAAGTTCAATGCAGACTAGTCTCAGTATAGGCTGTCTAATTGAACAGCCAGTTATTGACACATATGCTGTCTAATAATAGCATAGCAATAGTTAAATTGGCAGGAAATTTCATATAATATCCATTTGAATTCTTTTTTTCTTGGTACATGGTTGACTGACAATTTCTATGTCTAAGTAAATACTTTCTTCAATTTCCGAAGTTTGTTAATCTGTGTATGTTTTACCAAAAAAAAAAAAAAAAAAAAAAAATTCTTACTGACAGTATTTGGTCACATGAACAACAGGGCTGTGGGTTGTTTTTCCATAGGAATATACTTTAAAGTCATGTAATGTTTTCAAAATAATCACATTTCAACTTGAAAGTCGATGGCTTCTCACCCAGATAGTTCTTTTGTGGTGAAGAGATTTTGGGTAGGGGTATTTTGGGGTTGGTTGTCGCTATTGAAAGTAGCGTAGTGGTTCAACAGTGTTAGTTCTCACACTAGCTGTGACCTCTGTGAGTATTTAAGTGTGTGTGTGTGTGTGTGTGTGTGTGTGTGTGTGTGTGTGTGTGTGTGTGTGTGTGTGTGTGTATGCCTCACCAGAACTGTTCATCTTGCAGATCTGGGTGAGAGATGAGAACTTCATTCTGATGAATAGCTCCCCAATAACTTGTTCCATATCGCCCCCTATTGGTCTTTCAGTCTAAAAACATGAAAAACATCACTAAGTCCACAAACAAGTCTTTTCATCCAGTTCCTGATTTTATATTAAATAATACTGATGAGATTAAAAAAAACAGATTTAATAGACAAAAATTAACTTTTTTGAATGAAGTATGAGAGAAAACAGCAGTGTTTATCTATAATTAATGTTATGCATTGTATTGACTCCCAAAGCACTTCATTTTCTTGGCGCTGCAGTTGAACTGATACAAACACTGAAGCCTTGTAAAGGGGAGCAGGTACAGCAGGCCATAGATATCATCTAGATTCAATATAATATCTATGCTGTAGGCTACCTTGGGACAGAGAGGATACCAGGTGAGCCCTCGGGTGCTGGCGTCTTCAAACCTCCACCTGTCCAGAGGAATGAGCACCTCTCCCAGGAAGACCTTCCGCCTGAGCGTCTCGGAATGCCACACGGAGGCCTGCAGGGTGCGTGAGGCCAGCAGCTCCTGGGCGATGGAGCACTGCAGAGCAGAGGAGGGGAGCCAAGGGGGAACTTTTAAATGGGGCACTAACTTAGAAACCTAGATATCTGCACGCCTCTAGTGTCCTTGGAAATATATGCAAAAGTGATATTTTGACATAGCCTGACATAGCCCGACCATAATACTGCTGTTCATCCGTATTCATGGTCTGGAGGTTCTTTAACCTGACGCGATTATACTGCGGGGGGGGGGGCATTCACTTCTGGTTTGAAACAATTGGACAGCTCGTCTAATCAGCTTTGCTTATTGGCCGGTAGACTCTCTACCGGTGTAAACACGCCCCAGAGGACAGTGCCCAGACCATCATACGTATGAACATTCGTATTATGGGCAGGCTATGTCAGGCTAATTTTGGCATGCAGAAAGAAACAGAGGACTAAATAAATGGAGAAATGAACTTACTAACTAAATAAGCTAGAGGCAACATTCCAATTATGAAAACAGAGGTGGACAACCAACTCTCCAATTATCTTTTTTACACAGATCAGTTGGTTCAACTGGATTTTTTTAAGTTTTGAAAACAAATGATTATTTATATATTCCAAAGTCACTGAGTAATTATGTTTAGTAATTGTGATATGAAAACACACCAGAATAATCATGATTGATTTTTGCTACGGTATAAACAAGAAGGCCTGCTACTAACCCACACCAGACAGGCATTCTAGCTTATGAATGGGTTCGACAATCTGTAGTTTCTCTTTAAAGACGTAATGCAGTCAAATCATACGTAAAAAATACAAGTGAAAATGCTTAATATCTGTTTCTCGGAATGAGAACCAAAGCAGAAATGTTCTATATGTGTTGCAGGATGCTGTTGTAGGTTAGCAGGCTACCCTAAAATACTGCTGGTGGTTAAAGTTAACCTAATTAAGTCGTTACATAACACAAGAGAAGAAGAGAATAGAACAGAACAGCACGTATGAGGTGATCTTGCAAAATGAAATTAGAAAGCAGAAGTGCAGAGTGAATTCTGGAAAGTCCCCAAGCTTGAAACATATGGTTATGGCTTTAAGCCAAATGGGCCATTTTAAGGCAAGGCAAGGCACATTTATTTCTATATCACATTTTATACAAAAGAATGTAACTGAAAGTGCTTTACACAAGCAGAGAGAAAGAAAATTAAACAATATTTTGTTCCAGGCTTTTAAAATAATTAATATATCATATCAGCATTTCATAGCATCATATACTGTCCACCTCTCCTTCCTCTCTGCCTGTTCCACTAGTCTTCCTCAATAAGCTCCCCAGTCCAATTCCAATTCACTGACATCCCATAATACAATGTGAATAAATGTGATGGCTCTGACCTGCAGGCTCTCTTGGAAGACGGGGTCTGTTGTGTTCTTAATGACTGTGGTCTTCATCTTGGTGCTCTGGGGTTTATCAGGGAGGAGGTAGATCTTCACATAGCTGAGAGGAATAAAGCACACATGCATGAAGAAGAGTAATAGAGAACACTTATTTAACCCTCTTCATCTACACTACCCATTTAAGTTTGTTTCCAACCAGCAGGCCAACTTTGCAAACACCAACTGCCGCATAGTTGGCACTAAGTATTCGGTCTTTTGAATTGGTGTTTACATCTTGTTCGTTCCTCCGATTGGCCGTTGGCTATCCTATTGCGTCCAGAAATAGTTTGAAAGATAACAGCCTTGTTCAGTACACGATTGATTCGGTCTATGCCTCGATGCCAGACTATACGTTTCAAAGATTTAGGATGGCCTGCCAGGCTACAGTAGTTTGCTACTGTAGTGAATGTAAACTATAAAAGGCTGCTTGTGAGGGTGCTATTTCAAATATATATTCTGCATATTATATATATATATATTTTAATATGTTTAACATTTTCTACAGGTACAGGTACAGGTACACATATCACTAAAGCATGCTATGACATGATGGCATGGCTATGAAACTACCATGACTTAAATGAACTAGAATAATAGTGTGACCCTGTAAATTTCAAACCACGCAGCCTCATTTTTGTGCTTTGCCAATACAGGCACATATGTCTACTATATACAGTATCTGCAGGAATTAGACTTCCCTAACAGTTTGAGAGAAGGCTAAAAAAGGTGTGTTATTCATACTAACGGGTGGCACTTCCTCTTCTTGGTATCCCCGTAGGCTAGGTTACGGCAGGATCCCACCACCACCTCCAGACAGGAGGAGCTGAAGCTGTAGGCCAGAGCCAACTCCAGCTCGCCCGACACACTGCTGCTACCACAGTCTACCAGCCCACTGCCATTGCTGCTGCTGCTGCCCTGTCAACAACAACAACAACAACAACAATCAACAATCAACAACACAAACAAATATATAATAACACAGAGATGGAGTGTAGCTTCACAAAGAAACTCACATACATCTCTCACACACACACACACACACACACACACACACACACACACACACACACACACACATATATATATAACACACACACACACATATATATAAACACACATTATATATAAACACACACATAATAATAAAGGGTTTTATTTGCCTGTTAGACAGTCATGTGGTCCCTATGTACTTTTCCATTTTTATTGCTGCACCACAGACAGGTCATACCACGAGTATTACTATGATTGGACGGACACACATTTGAAAGTATTAATCTGAAAAGTGGAGCAACACTGTTGCCATCGCACTACAGGATTCCAGCTAAACAGGATGATCTGATTTTCTGATAAAAACTGACTTCCTCTGTCACGCCTAACTTGCTTTCTGTTAGTTTGCTACTACAACAGATCTTTATTTCAAGCCTTCCTGTCTAACGTGATGGAAAAACACATGAAACACTATGCATAAGGTACAAATAATGCAAACTCATTCATGCAAGTAATGCAATCGTGTGTGATGTGATATGAATGTTATTACCTGTAGTGTTTGAATTTACATACAAACAGTTGAGTTTGCAAATGTACAGTACATATATATATATATATATATGGGCAATTCCAGCGTTATGGACGTGACATTTTCATGCATTATTGATGAACAAAATGCTCACATAACCTCTGACAAACCTAGCAGTATTTCAGAAATTTTTATTACATATTCTTATTGCAAACTCCATGGCTGAATATAGGCAAACAAAAAAAAATTTGATATCAGTGATATGTACATTATTAAGAATATGAGCCTATTCAACTATAATGTACGTCTATGGACGGGACTTATAATGGACATAAGTTGTGTGTGAGTAGAGCACATTTCACAGCTGCAATACTATCAGTTATTTTTCATATGTTATATTACTATATTCTCTAGTTACAAGGTATAGAAAGCCAGCGTTCACAATTGTCAAATTTAAATCGTAAAATAGTTGGTTTTCACTGGGAGACGTGGCGTTATGGATGTGACGTCTATGGACGCCATGACGCCCAATGGAAACCAACCTTCCAAAACGATACAAAACAATTGTGAAATGGTAGAGTCTTTAACTCTATATACGACAGAAATAGTAATAAATCAGTAAAAATGTAACTGATAGTATTACAGTTTTGTGTGTGAAATTATCACCCACTTCATAGCCCATTACTACGGCCCTCCATAGAGCTTATCCATTATGGCGTGACATAGGGTAAACAAATTTAACAAACTAGATATTCTTATCGAAACTTGCTCATGATGATTAATTTACATCTGTAGGCAACACTGTATTCAGTCATTGGAAGTTTTCAGAAAGAATTTGATATAAGTCTGTGTAAATGAGACTTGCTAAGTTTGTGAAGGTGAGGTTTACTTTTGTTCGTGGAATAATGCACATATATATGTATAACGCTGGAATTGCCATATATATATATATATATATACACACACACATGTACAACTCATGCATATGCATTCACATGCCTATATACTGTACACATAAATGTACATAAGGGAGCCCATCTTCTTTCAGCCATTCAAGTTCAGACGCACACACACACATGTCACAATGCAAATAATGGTGAAATAGTGCAAAAACAGACACACACACACACACACACACACACACACACACACATACCCTCTTTTCTCCAGAGTAGCCTGAACTTTGTGATGAATCCTCGTCTGTGCCGATGAGTGAGGACGACCTTGGCCTGTCCTGTTCCTTACTCCGACTAAAAAGGTTGGGAAGACTTGGCACTTTGGTAAGCTGCAAAGACAAAAAAAGTATAAAATGTATACTATATTTCTATAAAGTCCATATTACGCATTGCTTAATTGCAATTATTTGCATGCTTTAGTGTGGCTTGTTGTAACTTTATTTATTAGTGACCTCCAGTATAGAGTACTTATAGTAGTAATACAGTTAGCAGTGGCTAATTGTATTATTGTCCATGTGTATGATTTAGTATCAAAGGCGGAGTGTGATTGGTTCTTACACTGGCAGATTTATTGATGGCAGTGTCTGATTGGCTCTTCCGGCCTGTGGCAGGTCGTTGACCATGGTCAACAGTAAGCAGGACTGGCTCTGGCTCTGCCCGAACATCATCTTGAGATTTGGAGATTTCTGTATTGAAGTGTAAGCAAGATGTCACATTTAGCAAAAGCAATGAATGAACCAATTAGTACTCCTCTAATATGACCTTAAACCCATATTTTTTCAAAGCCATGTAGAGATAAACATTGAATAACACTTCACGTGAGTTAATGTTGCAAGACAGGAAAGCCCATGTTTGTAACTGAGCGTTATCTTAGAAAGTGTCAGTATGGTTGTTGTGATACAATCTCATACTTCCTTTTTCAGTTCATTTTACACCCACATTATCACACTTGTATAGAAAGTCTGCATGTGTTTGTATGTTGCCTCTGGGCAATTCCAAACTTCAATAAATGTTGTCTTTATGACACAGGCATTGGTAAGCCAATCAATTGGTATTATCTATCAACAAAATCATTTTTCTTTCCACCGTTGAAAATCGAATGGAATCATCATTTTATGATCACAGATAAAAGTTCTTCTTTGGATGAGACACTGAGCGTATTAAGTGAAGACAAATCTGTTTCACTCTGGGCAAGTACACTTGAAGAATGTGTCGGAATTCATCACTAATACTTACTTTTGATGTGAGTCGTGAATGACATCATTAAATTTTCCATGGACTTTGTGAATGGCTTAGGACTTCCTCTTGAGCCTGTCCAGTCCTAAAATAAGGTTAAAAAAATTAGAATTCATATTTAATTGATATATTTCTCAGTCCTTAATTGCAATGCATTATGATTTCACTTACCGGTAATCTGCTAAATGGTGGCGAGGACACATTCTGCATTGGTGGAGGAGTTGGTGGGACAATGGCAATATTGCTGAAAAATAAATAAATTAAAACACACAAGTTTCAGCGTTACTTGATGAGTGAGAGAGGGTGAAATCAATAGAGATATTTGAAAGGAAAGACTTCATTTTCTAAAGCAGTGCCTAAATACCTGAGTCTTTGGTAGGATCTAAGTAGTATTTCTCCAATGGTCTCACGTTTCTCTGTGAGGGAGCAAATCATGGGTTAAGAAAAGGAAGGAAGGAAGTTCAAAGCAATAGGCCTACTGTCACACACAGCCTGATCAAATATTCCTGCGTTATTCTTCTGGGGAATGCCTCAGCAAAGCAGAGGAAATATTACATTATTCAGATGCTTCTTTTTCCATGAAACAACAACGGCAAGTTATAAATATCTGATACATTTGAAATTCAAGCTATGAGAGAGAAAGAGCTGACGTCAAAAGTCGGTGCTCATTTCCTGGACACTGCCGTCTCAGGGGAATTCATGCAATCTGTTCTTTATCAGACCTCCACAAAAGGTACTGAAGAGACTTGTACTTAAACGTATACAGTACAAGACCACCAGACCACCTGTATGACTCAACACTGATAGTACAGTAATATTGGAGCATGACTCAGCACTTTTTTACAGTCATGCTTTACAGTCACCCCCCCCCCCCGCCACCTTCCCGCCCACCCCCCCTCGCCTGTGTAACATACAGTAAACTCTGAGATTGAGGTATTTCTTCAGAGCTGATTGTAGAGGTTTTGGCCACTGTCACGACTCAGCGTAATGGAAAAGGTCAGCTCAGCGCAAAGCCAAGCGTGCAAGACCACGCGTGCGTACCTTCCTCTCTAGAGAACTTCTTTGCTCGCTCCTCGATGAACCATTCACCGGATTTGATCTTCACTTCCCTGCGGTGGAAAAAGACAGAGAGGGTTTACTTGGGAACCTCCCTTCTGCTACATTCAGATGTATAGGTTCACACTTCAGCCGTGCTGCTGTTTTATTATTGTTGCTATATAACTGAAGTGCTGAACATGACTCTATTGTAATGGACCATCAAGCTCTCAACATATACAGACTCCTGAACAACATGACTAATTCACTATGTGTCACGGTTTCAGTTCAGAACTACAAAAGAGGTTACAAAAGTCCGTTTTTAAATCATTTATTGCATTTATCATCGGGTTTGCACATACTGCAACCCAAAATACACACATGCACTTGCAAATGTTTCTTTACAGTTTCTTTCTTTTTTTGAAATTCATGGTGGTTCATTTCTTTTTTTTTTAAATTCATGGTGGGATTTACCATACATCTTTACTGACACTACCACAACAGCCCACACAGGTCACCCCCACCCTTGACTGTGACCTACCTGTGGGCATGACACACAGTGCACTTCCAGTGGTGGGCCCCTTGACGCACGCGACATCTGCTGCAGATGCGGTGGCTGCAGCCGTGGCACACGGCGCCACAGTTCCAGAACTTTCCCAGGGGGCGCTGGCAGCGTGCGCATGTCCGCTCGCTATACTGCCGTGAGAAACTCTTGGCTCCTCTCCTCCTCAACTCCTGGAGCTCCTGTTTCAGTCGCCTGAGAAAACAGGAAATACAACGAATATTATATTCCCTAAATATAAACATTGTCATTAAAACATATCAATCAATTACCCTACAGTGTTACAAAACAGAGAATTTCTTTAATAATATGCAAGATCAGAGGTCAGAAGTCTGGTCAGATCAGAAGTCTGGTATATTTCATCTTACTGAAATATCAGATTAAAGAAATTACATACTTTTAGTTCATCATCAAACAGATTCAGACACAGGTTCAATGTCTATGATTAAGCAATTAACCTAAAACTTTTTGTGTCATAACTGTTTCATAATGTTTTACCTCCATCAAGTCATTCTTTCACTTTCACTGTCCTGTATGAATAAGCATACAGTAACCACATATGCTGTATATAACACAAGCATACGTTTCTCTCCTGCTCGCTCTCCGACACACACACACACACACACACACACACACACACACACACACACACACACACACACACACACACACACACACACACACAGACAGTGTTGCATTGATCAATCACCGAACCGCTATGTGCACAGCAAAGAAGATGGTAGATGCAAAGACAACAGTAGCACACTGCTCTGAGTTATCATTAGACATATTAAAAACATATTTTTCATCTACACATACTGGATAGAGAGTTCAAACTAGTACAGACTCTTCTTTAACACTTGGGCAGGTACCATTTTACAGTAATAACATACCTTATTCTGTCCTCATCCAGGCAGCGTAGAACTTTATCTCGCTGGAGAACCTCCAGAACCTTCTCCCTCTCCACAGCTTGGAGTAGACTGAGGTCCATGACGCTGGAACGCTTTGGGGGTTTTCACTTCCAAATTCCAATCAAATCAAAGAACTAGAAAGTACCCACAGATGGATACATATACACCTGCTTCTTTCTGCTGTGTCCTTGAGAAGGTGCTTTTTATCTTCAAAAAGACTAGCAGAGCTCAAGGATAAGATGTCTCGATAAAAGAACAACACCACGTTGCATCTCACACGCACAGTTTTATCAGGACTCTGTCCTCCAAGGGAACTTCCCTGTGATGTTAAGTGTACGTCACAGCAGGGAGGAGAAAAAAAAAATAAAAAATGAAAAAATTGATCAGATTGTTCCGACCCAGCAGACCATGTGTACTCTTAAGCAATGAACCATGCTTCAGCAGGAGTCCTTCAATAATCCATTCATCTTGCTGCCTTCTCCTGATGTGCTGGCAATCCAAAGATGTGTATTTCCCCTAAAAAAAAAACAAAGAACAAAGATTTTTTGCAAATTCTAGCTTGATAGACAACTTCAATTTGTTGTCTTCAGTGTGTAACCCCTTTCTGACCTACCATGTAAGATTGTCTTTCTTATTCTGTCAAACCACAACCTACCCGGCAAAGAAATGACTGCCTGTGTGGTACACACACACACACACACACACACACACACACACACACACACACACACACACACATACACCAGAGCACAAGCAAACACAGTAAATGCCAAGCCCTAAATTATTGATGCGTTTTCTTTCTTTTTTTCAGTGGGCAAATTTTCTCTTTTTTTCTCCCTCTCTCTCTCACACACACACATGGAAGACTGAAAGATGGGGCAGTTAGTGAGGCACATCAGTCCTAATCCAGTTGTTCCTTGCTGTACTGAGAGATAAAACAGCCTCAGCATTAGCCCTGCAAGCCAGAAGCAAGAACAAAACCCCCTAAAAGCCTATTAGTGTCAAACGCAATGAATGGATCTATTGATTGTCCATCTAGTGACTGTGCCCTAAAGGACATTGGGCATTGTTGCTGTGTGACTGTGCTTTGTCATGCCATGGATCTTCACAGGGTTATCTATCTCCACAGTCAGCACTGATGGAGAGAGAGGAACCACCCCAAGGATTAAGCAGTTACAGATTGGCAATAGAGAAGCAATGGTGGAGAAAGGGCCAGGAATCAGGGGCGCTGCAAGAAATTTTGGGCCCTATGACAAAAAATCATTTCGGGCCCCTCAAATATTGATTTTAATAATATTTTTTTCTCCTGGC
The DNA here is from genome assembly GCA_027497455.2 of Sardinella longiceps. Taxonomy (NCBI): domain Eukaryota; kingdom Metazoa; phylum Chordata; class Actinopteri; order Clupeiformes; family Clupeidae; genus Sardinella; species Sardinella longiceps. The sequence goes on from JAODXP020000025.1 coordinate 28,117,876, forward strand.
CCCCCATCAGTGGCAGGCCCTTAGAATCATCCTAAATTTCACCACACTAGCGGCGCCCCAGCAAGGAATAAATCAACTTGCAAATTTGCAAAACAAATTTCACACAAGCATAGTCTGAATACTTAGCCCGACGAAGAAGGAAGTCCTTACACAGAAAGGGAAGTCTAGGAAGACGGTTATCAGTGCTTTGAACCATGAGATTAAGCCAATCTATTTCAATGCTTCATGTTGTCTTTAGAAAAGATATGAGTTTTGAAATAGCAGAAGGCTGCATGCCATTTTGGACAAATCAAACAGACACAGATGCAGAATTAGATGGAAAGGTTTGGTCAAGGAAACAATATCCATTTGAAAATTCATTTTTTCTTGGTACATGGTTGACTGACAATGTCTATGTCTAAGTAAATACTTCCTTCAATTTCCCACATGGCCAAAGGATGCCTGTGTGAAATTTTCATGAGTCTTTTTCAAGCATTGTTGTTTGCAGGCAAAGAAGCTCTGCAGGACAGCTCTGGCATGCACTTGTCAAGGCACAGACGCACTGAATTAAATCAAGTTGCTCTCATTTTTGAATCATAATTGTTTCATAATATTGTACCTATATCAGTCATTCTTTCACTTTCACTGTTCTGTTTGCATGAGCAGCAACAGACAGTAACCACATTTACTGTATATAACACAAGCACACATTTTTCTCCTGCTTGCTCACTCGCTCTCTGTCCAACACACACACACACACACACACACACACACACACACACACACAAGCATGCACAAAGACACAGTGCTGCATTTACCGATCACCGAACCACTAAGTGCACTGCAAAGAAGATGGTAGATGCAAAGACACCAGATCTTCACACTCTGCACCAAACCCCAAGTTGCACGCATTGTTATGCACAATGAGCGGATTCTGGTCTTTTCAGAAAGATTGGTATCTTGAACTTTACAATAGCTACATAATATGCATTGATTACTGATAAGCATGTCTCAAATTTATAAAATCAAATACAGTATAAATGCCAGGAAATGCCTCTGGCTCTATGTCTTTTTCTGTTGCTAGGAAACATTACAAACAAAATATCAATAGAGATATTTTAGAACCTTAGGTTTCATCAGCCGTCTCTGTTGATAATAATTCTTGGACAGCACATTCACCCATCACTTAAGCCAGTTGACAGCAACGTTTACACAGTATGGGACTCATTCATTTGAAAGCTGTATCCATACACAGCAATAATTGCAAGCATTTCTCGATAATTGATATGTGACATATTAACAGGAGGTTTATTAAGGTGATGCTATGAAGAATCTGTAAATGATGCCTATTCATTTGAAAAACACTAAACTGACTTATGGATCTTGACAAAATATGCTCAAACATCTTTTGTCAAAACTAGTTGGCCCAAGAGCCGTGCAACAACACGGGAGACCAATAAAACTTCACGAAACAGGAAACAGGTGATAAATAAACTGCATCCAACTAAACAAAAAGCGATGTCACTGAGTTACTGTACGTGAGGTCAGAACACAAACACAACAAAGGCAATGCTACAAGACTGATGTAGTGAAGGGACTCGAAGAGCACACGCCACACCAAAGCATTTATGGGAAGCGAAAACCCCTCACATCCGCCATGATTCAGAGACTCACCTCAGTGTTCGCCTGTGATGCTTCTCATCTCACTGCAACTGCTCTGGCCCGCTCTGAGATGCGTGCAACTCTTTTAAAGGCCCCCTTCTGAGAGAGGAAACGCGTGTCGCCTTTGGCTTCCTGCCCAAAACAGAGAGTCGGGCGGGTGGTCAAAACGCACTGCTAGTGGGCTTGAACGTTGTCATCGTTGGTGATGACTTCATTTACCTGAACTCCCCTCCTAAATGAGTGGAGTGGTCATACAGAGAAACAGTTGGTGGTGGTTTACGGCATGATGTGTCTGTCCACCCCCACTAATCGGGCCGAACACACACACACACACACACACACACACACACACACACACACAGAGAGAGAGAGAGAGAGAGAGAGAGAGAGAGAGAGAGAGAGAGAGAGAGAGAGAGAGAGAGACTAAAATGACATGCAACAATGAGGGAAAGATATCCTGAGTGAGTGACAGTGACTGTAACCTCTACCTGATATTCTCTCCCCCTCCCTTAGGCCATACATACCAGCCAGCCCATGCACCACACAGCACAGCAAGCATGCAATGCACATCTGCACTGTCACTATGCTGGGAAAACCCCCAGCAGCACTGGGTGACAATGACTATGATTTACCTCAGTGGGAGACTAGTGGGACTGGATCATATGAGAATCTTCCTGGAAGAACTGATGCACATTTCTATAGAATCTCTCTCTCTCTCTCTCTCTCTCCTTTGCTCTCCCTCCCTCGTTCTCTCTCTCTCTCTCTCTCTCTCTCTCTCTCTCTCTCTCTCTCACTCTCTCTCAGTGTGTGTGTGTGTGTGTGTGTGTGTGTGTGTGTGTGTGAGAGAGAGAGAGAGAGAGAGAGAGAGAGAGAGAGAGAGAGAGAGAGAGAGAGAGAGAGAGAGAGAGAGAGAGAATATAGGCTACATGCAAGCAAGTGGCAAGTTGTTCCACACCTGACTGGGGGAGAGAAGGAATGCCTTCTTCTTACTGCTTGCCACTTCTTGTGCACTCATGCCATAATCTGGCAATGAGGGCGGTGGTAGCATAGTGGTTAAGGACCTTGACTCTAGTGAGTTGTTAGTCTGGAAGTTGTGGGTTCAATTTTACAATATTGTTACCTTGCAACGCTTTGGCAATATTGTAGGCCTATAGCATTACGGTCATGATAAAACTTGAATCGAAATAGAATTGAGAGTGAGAGCAAGAGAGAGAGAGAGAGAGAGAGAGAGAGAGAGAGAGAGAGAGAGAGAGAGAGAGAGAGAGAGAGAGAATACCTGTGTACACACTTTAGGGCAATGGTTCTGCAGACACATTGTGGAATACCACAGACTCAATTATAGGTGGCCACATTCTCATGAAACATTTCAGATGGTCTCCGAACCACAGACAACTTCCAGTAAGGGTTCATATTCAGATGCTACTTCCACCCCCCACCCCCCCTCACACACACACACACACACACACACACACAGATAGATAGATATATAGATAGAGAGAGAGAGAGAGAGAGAGAGAGAGAGAGAGAGAGAGAGAGAGAGAGAGAGAGAGAGAGAGAGACACACACACACACACACACACACACACACACACACACACACACACACACAGTGTTGCAGTAGGCTGCAAGGCAACATTGCATCCTCAACACCCTTTCAAGCTGCAACCGAAGCCTTCTCCTACATTCAGAGTCCACTGAAATAAATTAGGGTCCACTAAACTAGTATTGTAAACTGCTGACTATGAAAGATCGTTAGACTTATATGAAAATTTAAAGTATTGTTTGCTGACCTCTTGTGACCATTCTTGGAAAATTGCTGCTTTATGTTGCAGCATGTCCTAATCGAACCAATGGGCTTATTTCACACCTGAACATTCTGACATTCCATGGTAGTAAACTGAACATTCTATCATTGAAATGCATTGGATTGATCCTTTTCTGCCTGGAAAAAATGGGTTATAACATTTAAAACATATCTAAATTCAAATTTTAAATCAAATAAGGGAAGCCCACAAATTGGGAGGTCCCGAAGGTGTGAAATAAGCCCAGGCCTTTCTTGAAACAAGTCCTCTTAATTACTCATAGGCTACTTGAGGGCACTCTCATTTGAAAGGGTATGTGTTGATAACACTGGCTTTCATTGTTACAATGTAAAATCACACTTTTGTCCGTAAATACTGTCACGGGGACCAAAAAACAACAGCCAGGTGATTGGAATCTGTTTCTCTGCCGAGCCTATGTGGTAGTCTTTGCCTTATTTGAGTTAGTCACCCACATGTAGGCTATGACATGTACGCAGAACTGTTTTGCTATTCTGAACCGTTCATTAGAGCCACTGCAGTTTCACGTGATAACCTATGAGCAAAGTTCTGTGTGATAAAAAACCCACAAGTTATCTGATAGATACACACAGTGTAGCCGTCCGTTGTGTTGCGTCCCACCTGTCGTGTGTTAGTGCAACACAGTTTGAGAAACATTACTGTGGGCTAACGCTTTTTCACAGTAGAAAGCCTGGTAGGCTACTATATAACTTTGCAATGCTATGTTTGCATCCTGTGACAACTTTGGCTAATATTGTCTGAACTAAAACTTGGGTGTTGGAATATTCTTTTTTTCTTTCTATTTAAATTGGTGGCTACTTATATAAAAATCGAGCAAAGCACAAAATGAGTACACCTATAGGCCTATAAAGCCTAAGGTAATGTAATGCTATGTTTCTGAGGACAAACGATAGGCACAGCCTGTCACAAGCAAATTATCTACATCATCAGCACAACTCACTCTCCTCTGTGTCTTCTACTTACCATACTGATGGCTGCCTGTAGGCCTAGGCTATAGGCTTACACTTGGTGAAACACAGCTGTCAACTCATGTATTTTTATGAGTGAATTTTGGCTGGTTATTTCTCTTCACAGTCGTTCATTTTAGGCTAAGATTGCAAAGTGCAATGGTGTGACTTTGGCGTTACCAGGTGAACAGGTCCTCAGAAGATGGATAGAATCAACTAGTTTCAAAACACATTTTTTGGAACTATTCTGCATGGCAATGTCACAAAACATTTCTCCCCAAAAGCCATACTAGTTTCAAAACAAGCACTTATAATCAACTTATAATCATCCTGCCATGGTAAGGCCACACCAATTGAATTAGTTGGTTCTCGGATTTTTTTTTAGGAAAAATATGGAGCGGGCGAGCGATATAAAAATAAAATAATAAAAAAACATGCTCTGAAGGTAAATTAGCAGTGGAATTGGAGGGCTTTAAGTAGATAGGACAATACATTATTGTTACACATTTCATAGGGTTCAGTAGCTTAATAGCATTCAGAACCATTAAGTATAATTGAAAATAAATAAAAGGCTGAAACAGTCTTCCATTTTTTCCTTTTATTTGTGTAAACAACTTAGCATGTACCAGGATTTCAGTGCAAGAGTCTCCTCAGGCCCAGTAACATCTGACTGGCACCGCCTAGAGAAGGGTATAATCACCGGCTGCACAATCTTGGTGTCTCTCTTCTCCTTAGCCATGAACATGATTGTCAAGTCCGCCGAGGTGGAATGCAGAGGACCCAAAACAAGATCTGGGACCCGGCAGTCCCCCATAAGAGCCTTCATGGACGATTTGACAGTGATGACAACATCTGTTCCTGGGTGTAGGTGGCTCCTCCAGGGACTTGATGAGTTTCAAGCCAGCAAAGTCCAGGTCTCTGGTCCTGAGGAAGGGTAGAGAGGCTGACCACTTTTGCTTCACGCTGGGAGAGACAAAAATAACTACAGTGACAGAAAAACCTGTCAAGAGCCTGGGTAAGATCTTTGACAGCTCTCTGAGGGATGCAGTGGCATTGCAGCAGACCAAGAGTGACCTGTCATCATGGCTCACCGCCATCAACAAATCCGGCCTCCCTGGAAAGTTCAAGGCCTGGATGTACCAGCATGGAGTCCTGCCAAGAATACTCTGGCCCTTGTTAGTCTATGATGTACTAGTAACAACGGTAGAGGCACTAGAGAGGACCATCAGCCGGTCTCTCAGGAGATGGCTGGGGCTTCCCTGGTCCTTGAGCAGCATGGCCCTCTACGGCCATTCCATCAAGCTACACCTCCCTTTCAGTGGACTAACAGAGGAGTTCAAAGTCACCCGTGCCAGAGACAGAGATGTACAGAGACTCAAAGGACAAGGTGGCCTCAGCAGGAATCCTTGTCAAGACCGGGAGGACATGGCAGGCACAAAAGGCGATAGACAGAGCAGAGGCTCGACTGAGGCATAAAGCATTGGTTGGATTAGTGGCCACAGGGAGGGCGGGTCTCAGTAGGTGTCCCAAGCCACGCTACGAGAACGCCTTGGGGAAGGAGAAGCGCCAGCTATTCCAAGACGAGATCCGCGCAGAGGTAGAAGAAGCAAGACTCTGCAAGATGGTCAGCATGGCCAAGCAAGGGACTTGGACAAGGTGGGAGCATGCTGAACCATGCAAACTCACCTGGGCAAATCTCTGGAGAGCTGAACCACTGCGCTTGAAGTTCTTCATCCAATCTGTCTACGACATCCTCCCAAGCCCAGCAGAGACTCCTGAGTGCAAGTTGTGCGAAAGAAGGGGAACAATGGAGCACATCTTGAGCAGCTGCCCAAAAGCTTTAGGAGACGGACGGGATCGCTGGTGCCATGACTTAAGTTCTAAAAAGCTTGGCTGACTCCATCTGCACAGCGATACAGAACAGCAAGAGACAGATCGCCCCAAAGCAATCAATCTCCTTTTGTCAGAGCTGGGCAGAAGGTACACCACCAGCCCAACACCACAGGAGGGCTCCTTGCAACTGCCCGAGACTGGCAGCTCCAAGTCGACCTGGGAAAGCAACTCAAATTGCTAGCCAACATAGCCACCACCTCACTACGTCCTGACATGGTGTTAACTTCAGAATCCACTAAGCAAGTGATGTTACTGGAGCTGACAGTCCCCTGGGAGGACCGGATAGATGAGGCGAACCAACGAAAGAGGGCTAAGTACGCAGAACTCATTGCAGAGGAACAGTTGGAGGGCCTGCTGCGAGCCATTCGAAATAGGGTGCAGAGGTTTTGCTAGCCAGTCACTCCAGCGCGTATTCTTGGAGTTAGAGGATTGCAGTCAAGGAAAGCCACCAAAAACATCCTTGTGGCTGCAGAAAAGGCCTCTTGGTGGCTGTGGATCTCGTAGGGGGGATCCATGGAGCGCCACTTGGACACGAGCTGGGGACAGATCATCCCTGGCTGGGTCGCCCAGATGGTTGAAGAGTAGGCCGCCTAGCCTAGAAATCTAGACTTACCCTAGTGGCACCAAATTAATTTGCTCAGCCTGTACGTCTAGTAGCAAGCCATAAGGAATTTGATTGGATGACGCCGTTGGTGAGGTCTAATCACAACACTCTATGTGTTTGGGGCGGGCTTCGCCGAAAACAACGACCTTTTGAATTGGTGTTTACATCTTGTTCGTTCCACTGATTGGCCATAGGCTATCCTGTTGCGTCCAGAAGTGATAACAGCCTGTTCTGCCCACGATTGAGTTTGGTATATCTCTCGATGCCAGACTATAGATTTCAATGATATAAATTAGGATGGCCTGCCAGGTGTGATGCCACGAGAGGCTGTGTCCTGAAAGGGCGCTACATTCCCTGAAGATGGCTCCAACCACGCCCGGTTATGGCTCCATCTGCTGGTTTGAGTCCATCTCTCAACACTTCACTCCAGCACACCTCAGACTGATCACAGTCTGATGAGCTGAATGCCTTTTTAAGGGCTAGAGCCACAGTCAGAGGGTGAATGGAGTTTGGGAGACAAGTACTTGGATTTATTCACTGTAAAAAGGACCTGATCATTGGAAACACTTTCTTTGGACTCATTTCTGGATTGACCATGGGCTACATTGTAAAGTAAGGACTGAACTTTCTTTGTGAAGAGGACGTTTAACTGAAGAGCCTGGCTTATGAATTACCATTGAAAAGAGACTGTTTATGTTGTTTACCTGAAGTGCCCGGTTTATGATTTCATCTTTGAAGAGAGACTGTTTATGTTGCTTACCTGAAGATCAACAGTAACCTTATTTAAGACTTTTTAGATCTAATTCCCCTTTTCTGTTAATTCTTTAATAAAATACTGATTTTGACTTAATCCTGTGTCCTTGCACTGCTTGAATTGCCTCTAATGACATCACACTGGCTATAGACAAATCCAAGGAGCATTTTGTGTAGGCTGCCATCTTCTGGCGGCGCCATTGTTGGACTGTCAACAAACCTTTTTGGCAATGTGCAGTCAATGACCGCTAACAGCAAAGACCATGGAACACTCTGACATTACCAAGTAGTAGTGAATCTCGCAAATCACGGTATTTTATGGTGTGCTATCACGTTATCCCTATGGACAGATTGGTGATCTGGGTAGCTCAATAATGCCGCCTGCTTACTTCCGGTACTTTCGTCGGATTCGTCTATAGGCAGCCCATGTAGGCATGAATGTAGAAGAAAATAAAAGCTCATTTGAAACTTCATAGGAGAGGCTCTTGATATTTTGAAAAGATTTAAGAACAACTACATGGACCTATATTAGTTGTAGGCAGCCTACATATTTTCCAGATTATGGTCAATGGAAGAAACAGCTGGTAAGAAACAATAATCCTGTGCTTATCACAAATAACTTAAAGTCTCATAATAATAGCCTTACATCAATTATAGCAACTGTTCAGATAGACAAGAGCAGGGTAACACATCTGGCCTGGTTCTTAGTGTAAGTGAGAACCAGGTTATGATACATCATTATCAGATGCAGCATCAAGATATAATGCAGCAGAACCAGACATTACGTAAAGGGATGCTCAATGTAGGCCTTGTACCTGCACAGCAAAGCATTCGTGGGAACCGGAAGCCTAGAGCTGACGTTTTACCTCAGTCCACGTTTTACCTCAGTCTGCTATCAGCCTGTTGGCCTAGTTCTTCACCATGTGCTCAAGTTTTGACGGGGGGTGAGAGAGGAAACATGTGTTTCCTCAAGCTTCCTGTCAGCCAAACTATCGACCAAGACAGTGGTTGAAGAGGGTCTTATGAAGGGTGAGCAGTTCATTCAAGCAGAGAGTTAATTATAGACATTTACAGCTTATTCTCACACTTTCATATTTCATACTTGCCTTGCTCAAATCAAACCACCTGAGGAAGCATGTCATTGTCATTCATGCATGTTATAAACTTGCCATGTTCAGCACCTCTCTGACTGTTTGGTACAGAAAATAAACATCCAGATTCATTGGTTCTATTATCTACCTTCTGTAAAGTCAAGTGCATTTACATGTATATAGAACATTTTAACATAGCACAGTTGATCCAAAGCACTTTACAGTGGAAGGGGGGACCTCACTAGCCACCACCAATGTGCAGCACCCACCTAGGTGACGTGTCTCCGTCACTGCACTGGGGCATTGGGATTGATCTTAGGCCAGAGGGAAGAGAGCCACCTACTGGCCACCCACCAACACCACTTCCAGCAGCAACCCAGTTTTCCCCAGAGGTCTCCCATCCAGCTACTAACCAAGCCCACCTGCTTAGCTTCAGCTTTCCAGCAGAGACAGGGTACCATTGGTCTGGCTGCTGAAGAAGAAGAAAGTTGACACTAAACTCTCACGGGTGGACCTACTCATGTGGTCACATGAATTAACGCACAGTAGGCCTATCTTATGCTGACAATGAATTGCCCCTGCTTGCATATGTGTTCTTCACTAAAATAGGCTATAAATGGAAAATCATGTAACTGTGCAATGATAAAGCGCATTAACCAGGCACTGGGCTAGGAGCTCGGACCAATCAATTTGAAAATGAACTCTATCCTCTTAAAGTGGTGCACATGCACACGTCATGACAAAAGCAATGAATGTAACCATTTCATAAAAGAATATATGTGAAGAATATGTATGGTAACCATTAGCAAATAGTTTACTTAAATCCTTGACAAAAGTTCACAATTACAATTACAAGTTCACAACAAGAAAATAGAAAATATAAAATCATCAAAATAAAGAAAATAGACCTCTCCACTGACCATTCAACACACAATCCATAAATATACACCAAGAAAACAAACTAAACAAATGCTTTGAAATGTCAAGGCCTTCTCACAACATTGGCCAACGACCATGTACATCTGCAGCCTTCTTGTTGTTGTTTTGTTATTTATTTACTTATTTATTTCTTTTCTTAAACTTGCTGCATTCCAATTGTGGTTATCCACAGCTTTCGACTGGCCTCAAACACAAATTACTGACATGAGGTTGAAACTCCTGCCAAGATTCCTTACTAAAATAATGTCTGACAAAAATTCTGCCCAAAAGCGGCTGTGGTTTCGTTAGAGTGATGTTGCTATTAAAATGTCTTGCTGTGTTATACAAATAGAAACAGAGCTGCACCTAGAATGAGTTCATTTCAGCCCTTTTTTTGGATCCTGAGAGTTGACCATCTCATGAGGCAGTGTGGACTACTCTTTGGCTGGTCTGGCAGGTGAGTATCCATTTGGATTCACCCTCCGTTTCATTGTGATATGTCAAATATACAACGCCTTTACAAAAAAAAAAAAAAAAGTCAACTATAAAAAGAACGACGGTCTCAGTCCACAGAGGTTGGGACGTGTCTTAGAACGCCTTGAGGGAAGTCTTGAGCTGGAGGGTCTTGTCTATTTCCAGCTGGTCGTGGTAAAAGCTTAGCCCAGTCAGGAGTTCCACATCTCGGACCCGTGCCACATGGAGCTTGGCCCACTCCTCCACCCACTGGAAGTCGTTTTCGCTCTGTGTGGGGAAAGAACAGTCCAGGAACCGCAGGAGAGAGAGAGAGAGAGATAGAGAGATAGATGAGAAATTAGCTCAGTCCTTCCACAGTGTGTCACTCTGTGGCTACAAGAGAGGAAATTGGTTTGTTTGTTGATTCTACTATTTACGATCTCGAGAATCAATCACTATCCCACTGTACGCCAGATGTGTGTCTGTGAACATGTCTGTATCTCCCCACTTTGACGTTTTTCTATTTTACTGCTTAGGTTTCAGTGTAAGCAATGTTCTGTCTGGGCTTAAAAGCTTATTTCCATGTGACAGTATCGTGAATCATGTCGAACACTAGCTTAAGCTAATTGACGATATATCTAAAAAAAAAAATGTGTTGAAGTAAATCTATATCAGGGGTAGCCAAACCTTTTTGCTTGCAGAGCATATGCTGAATAATACACTATAAGCAGCCAATAAGGGCCAATGCAAAATGATGACTGATCAGTGATGAAGACTGATTTTCATCCAAATACAAGTGAATTATAGCTCATTTTAATGTTACATTAAACGGGCCACATTCGCATTTGCATGACACATAACAACGGGCTGTAATTCCCCCCCGCCCCAGCCTTAATTTGGCCATCCCTCAGCTATACTACATCATAGAATATCTCTAGATGCTGCAATATTACATGACACTGTTTTACAGGCTCGGCTATCTCATCAAGTAGCAGCTGCATCCTACTGCATTATTTATTGGCCAGTGCTCAAACTAACAATACTCCAAGGTGATCAATGGTCATGTTCTAGCCTGGCCAGTCCCTTCTCTCCATCTGGGATTAAGGCTTTGATAGCTCAGGATGCATCCCATCCTGGCCAATCAGTGAACTTAGAGATTGCAGTACATGGCAGGTCGGCTATCAGTCAAGGGCTGATCCAATCTTTGTGAATTTAAACACCGACAGCAAGGAATCTATTCTCAATACCTGGATTCCCAGACCCTCATATGAAGTGAAGCGTAGACCAAGGGGCTAGTTACGACCAGGCTAGTCATGTTCATTAGAAGTGATGTGATGATCTCCACTGACTCACCGCACACATCTCCTGCTTGTCAGAGCGGTGAGGTAGGACAAAGGCTGCTGCGTCCAAGGGCCCCTCACACTGGCTGGGGGGGAGGGAGGTGTTGCTGCACCCCGTGAGGATCACAAAGAAATGAGTGGGCACTGGAGCAGCGTTCCTGCACACAGGTGAGGGAGTGGAGAGGGCAGAGAGACATCAAGTAGATTTAGACAGTAGACTACATCAATCAATCGATCAATCAAACATTTTAGACAGTAGTGTACATCAAGCAATCATCAATTCATTTAATGAATTCATTCATGATTACCTCCACCAAGGAGGTTATGATTTTGCCGGCATGTGTGTGTGTCTGTCTGTGTACAAAATAACTCGAAAAGTACTGCACGGATTTGGATAAAAGATTTTGGACTATGTGTATATTGGGAAAAGTAACAACTGATTCAATTTTGGTAGTGATCGGTGATCCAGGACACCATCTAGAATCTATATTCCGTCTGTGACCACATTGCCTCGGCAGAGGTCTGCAACAAATGACCCTGGCCACACAAAACACACACATCACATCCCAAGATATCCAGATCTGTGACAATATTGAGACAGACACAGTTCAGAAGGGTACATTTAAAGTCAAACTTAACACCTTAGAAGACCAACACATCTTCAACTTCAAAAGCTCCAGAGATCGATATCTTTTAGATCAACAATATTCAATGTAAAAAGTTTTTCTAAAGCAGACCACACAGAGTGGTGATTTATTACAGTTATGCTTAGCATTACCAAAACTAAATAGTGGCACAAGTACCGGTAATACAAGTACTGTAGCGTCTAAAATTAAAAACTTACAGTGCTTGCTTTGTGTGTCCGTCATAGTGGCCGTTGTAGTCACGGTCAAAGACTGGTCCGCTGATCACATTGACTCCATTCATTCGTTTGGAGTTCTTCATCACCACTGTTTTGTGAAAGTGTTTCCAAACATCTGCCAAAACACAGTCAAAATATTTGCTTGAGTACCATAGTAACAGTACAAACCACATCCATTTGACATGCATAAAAAGTATCCAAACAAGGCCACAAGACAAAGCCATTGCATGCAAAATGCATTTAAGCATCAATACACATCCACACAAAAAGAATGCACACTTAAACAACTTGTCATTATAAAGTCCTGTGAATTGGTTTAGGTGAAAAGCAAGGGCAAGATGTACAGTATAATTGTTGATGATGTACTGCCTCCCTTCCCCACCAGAGGGCAGGCCTTGCCTGAGGTCTACAGAGGTATTGCTTGAGGAATGGTCTTACTGTAACTTCCATTCATACTGTGTGGCTACTGAATACCAAAACAGACTACAGCTCTACACAGATGAGAAAATCTTCAGCACTTTAGACAGTTGAGCAAAAGTAAAGTAAACTTGATACCTCTAATTAACACTAAGTCCACAGAAGTTAGATGAAATGTCATCTGACATACAAGGTCTATGACAGAGCAAAATGTGACTCTGTGACAGATAGAGATAGACAGAGATAGAGATACTTTATTTTATCCTGAAATTATTTACTGTATCCTTGAAATGAAAGTGTCCAGTTGCATTAAGACCTCAAACATACACCCAGACCAGGGGCGTCGTAGTTGGGGAAAAGGGGATCTGCATTACCAGGGCCCCAATAGGGGGGAGGGCCCTTGAAGAGTCTGGAATTGTATACTATGTGGCGAGAGAGGCCCATGGCCACTGCTTTAGCACAGGGCCCAGAATTTGGTGCTACGCCCATGACCCAGACACAGCCTTCAGACATATCATTATTGTGCAATGTCTGCCTACAGTAGATATCGATCAGCTCTTAGTAATGTGAGGAAAGGACAGTTTCCGACTTCCTTCCTTTAAAGTAAACAGTTATTCTAAAACTCCACATTTTAAAAACCATTAAATTGGGCTCCCACACCTACAGTAAAAGCCCCATTATGCAACTCCACCTCCCCTTCACACACACACACACACACACACACACACACACACACACACACACACACACACACACACACACACACACACACACACACACACACACACACACACACACACACACACACACACACACACACACACACACACAGAGGAGTCTGGAGTCTAAGTCTGGAAGAAATATGGTACAAATAAGTACAGTGGTCATACATGCAGTATCCTGAAGCCATTTGATGCAGCAATGTTAGCTGCTTTCTTTCAACTGCATATGGGTCTCAGAAAAAGCTCCCGCCTCGTGTCTGAAGAAGAGCATCAGTCCGAAACATCACGTGGTGATTAAAATCTTTTAATAGGGAGTTTTCAGCGTGCGGACTACCTTCATTTTTAACTTCTCAAGTGTTTTTTAGTCCAGCAGCTGTTAAAATCTGGATGTGCGTGTTCCTATTGCACCCTTTTATAAGGAAAAGCTCCTCATGCTGTCTTGATGTTCCCTCCCTGCTCTGGCAGCACAAGGCCCAGGCAGCTCAGAGCAGGAGGGACCAACACTGGAATGTTTACGCAGCTGAGCCCCTTCGTTCTCCCTTGTGTGAAGCGAGCAACAACGAGCGACAGCGAGGGAAGGCCGGGGGCTGCGGCCGGACTCAAAAGGCCAAGCGTGAGGTTCGACCTCCCCTCTGAAGACGACACATTAGCATCTCCAGGAGTCAGAAGCAGTCACAAGAGAGAGTCTACTGTAAAACCAAAAAAAAAAAAAAGTCCTTGATGCTTAAAAGAGCAAACAGTGTGTGGGCCTCGCATTGTTTTGGTTGCGTAGCGGTTGGCCAATATACAGTGGGTCGCACAAGGACACGAGTGCAAGAAAGGAAGTATGTGAGAGCACCAATTCTGGAGGAGAAGGGACAAAAAGACAGAAGGAACAGGGGAAAAAAAAGACAAGAAACGACAGAATGAGCAGGACAGGAAGAAAAGTGAGAGAGAGAGGACGTGGAGTGATGGTTGGCTCGTGCCGTGCGCCACAAAACAATACCGTGGCACGTTCCACACTGTCACACAAACAACAGGTGACGGCCAAGTGGAGAAGTGTGTGTGTGTGTGTGTGTGTGTGTTTGTGAGTATGTGTATGTGTGTGTTTGAAATTATAGATCTTGAGTGAGCTGGCCATGGGTCAAGTTGTTCTCCTGGGAAGCACTGTAGCATACTGGCTCCAGCTGTCGCCTACAAGAAGTGCAAAGTAACAGTGTGGTTTTGGGAGCACGGCCTTGGGATTGGCCGGGAATTCCCTAACAGCGGTCAAGCTGGCTAATGGAATACACGCTTCTGACTGAACTGGACAAATACCCAGTAGTTTAGTGTGGTTCATTTTTTGTCATCACATGCCAGGTCAAACTCATGAGCTTATATGTATGCGCGTAAGTGCCTGCTGACATACAGTCATTTCCTGTGGGATGGTAAATAAAGTAACTCATCTATCTTATGTCAGCAAATACTTGAGGGTGTTGTTGGCCTTGAGGAACTTTTCTGACATGAGGAACTTTATCAGTTGTCTTGCCTATTGTGACGGCATGGAGGGTTTTTTGCAGGCCATATATGGGGACTGGACTGAGGGAGTGTGTATGCCATTCGGTCTTTTCATGTTATTTCTGATCGCACACTGTGGGTGTCACATGTCACATGACGTGGCTGCACCAAGGGTGCTTGCACTGTGAGTTGCACTCAGGATGTCTTACATTTGTGACTGCACTGGGGCCATATGGCTACAGAATGCAGAGAGTCTGTCTCTGAGTCTGACACTTCTTTTTGTGCTGAAAAAAGTTGGGTTGGTGTGAACACGAAACACAGGAGTTAGTCTTGGCCAAAGTGAGTTGGCGAGAGCACAGGATAAGGTTTGGAAAAGAGTTCTGGAAGTGTTGTAAGGCGGAGGCTTTGGTTGCCTGCCTAACTACCTCTAAGTGATTTTTGTTCTTTGTCTCACGGAAAGACTGAGGAGTGGATTGCTTAAAGCCAGTGGGCTCATCCACCCTCTTTCAAAAGAAACGTATCAGTTTTGTTTAGTGTGAATACCACAGCTTTGAGAAATTGCTCAAGTTACTGTAATAGTATAGTCGTGAGAGCTCACAATGTATTCCCCAGTATTGTGATCATCTAGTGAAGATGCTGTGTATGTGTCTAATATGTCCAGTCCACTCATTGACTGGTGTGCTCGTTGAATGGGGTGACCGCAATTCAAGGGGATACACAAAATGAATGGGGGCTCCGCTTCACCAGCATAAAAATGAACAACATGCACAGACTATGTGAAAAAAGACTTTTCACACAATTATCCCCAAAACCAGCCAATTGCTACAACATTAGTAGTTTCCATTACTGTAATATATATTGTTATTGCAAGACGTCGGTGATGTAGGGGGTATAGAATCTCCAGAGGTACTCGACAGTACAAAGTTTGTGACCCACTGCCGTAGTGTGTTGTAAGCAACATCCTTACTGTATACTGTAGGTGTGTCTGGTGTCTTACCCAAGAACTCGGGGAACATGGGGGCCATGTTGCTGGTGAGAAGCGAGTCCCACTCTTTGTCTTTTGAACTCAGATCTGTGAGGGGGAAGAAAAGAAGAGAAAACAAAGGGGCCTGTTTTAGTTGCGATGGACTTCTGTGGTCTGCTTCAGATGTAGCTGAAACCCCCCGCTGAGAAAATGACCCAGTGTAGGCCCAAAGCTTCTCAGGTCTGGGTCCAATGACAACAATCAAGTCTTACTCTATGGGCTGCATGCAGAGAACAGAGGAGATGTGGAGGAAGTGGCCATTATTGCAAAGACAACAACATGTGTGGAATATTACACACCCTGCTACTTCATCGTGGAGTCAACTCCCTGTTTCTCTTGCATTATATCACGCATAGTGCAATATATGTAGCCCTACCTTTTTTTGTCTGAGGTCACTATGTTATCATGCAGCAATTAATATCAACGCACTAGAACAATTACCAAAACATGCTGAAGC
>JAODXP020000025.1:28136814-28156814 GCA_027497455.2 Sardinella longiceps
ACTCTCAGACTCATGTACTGTACTGTGTGTGGCTGGGAGCCACACATTCATTTGCAAAGGAGGAAGCGGGAAGTTAATGAACACTATCCTTTGATCCTTTACACACACACACACACACACACACACACACACACACACACACACACACACACACACCACTCTCTCCCACCCCCTCTCTCTCTCTCTCTCTCGCTCTCTCTCTCACACACACACACACACACACACTGACCTGTGCACTCAGTGTGTAGGCGACCCACAGAGGCATGCGGATGTCCTTGCTGAACCCTGTGATGTAGTCGTGTTGAAGGAGCACACAGTAGTCGGCGTTCTCCTGCAGCACTCTGGGAATGCCGTATGGCAGATGGACCGGCTTGGCTTTTGGATCTGTACAGTGAATTAACAAACACAACCAGTGACTTGACAGACCAGAATGATTGATTAGCTTGCATGTTGGTCTTTGGAATTTTTTGCCCTCAACGGCACCTTCCTTCAAAGCAATATCCCCTAAAATCTAGAGTCAAGGTGAGGGTTAAGGGGTTAGGGTTAGTATTAGAGTTAAGGTGTGCTTTGCAGATAGTGCTGCCTGGAAGGTGCCATTCAGGGTAAAAAAAAAAAAAAAAACATTTTGTCCTCTCAAAAGGAAAAAGTATTAATATTAGATACTTAATAGATAAGATGGATGGGTGTGTGGACAAAGTGTGGACCATACCTGAGTTCATAAGTTGTGTGTTGAGGGTCTGCACCTAAAAGCGAAGTGTTGAAAAGACATTACAGACTTGTAGTCATGACAACCAAATAGAAACATTCAACATAACAAACAGCTGTTCCTTCTTCCTTCTACTGTTTCACCTCTTAGTGGAGAGAACATACAGGCCACACCTAGCTAAGGGAAGTGAGATCATTGGGCAATGGGCATGAATCTGGATGTCTGAGGCTGATGTCTGTTCTCTCATGTTCTCTTATGCAAGAGGAGCCTGCAGCTGGCCAAGTTCAAAGGAAGTTCTCTAATACCAGTGAAGCAGCAGCAGCAGCAGAAATGGAAAAAAAACATGAAGTCTGCAAATGCGTCATGTCATTTCACTGGAAAGTGCTGGCTGTGAAACCATCTATGCAAAAATTTGACAATACATTAGCTGTGCTGGACTACCAACTTCCCACTCTCTCTGCAACTTCGGTGTAGTTGGTGTAAAGTAAAGTCCTGCCTCAGTAACAGATAGATGGAGGTGGGACACTGGGCAGGAAATACAAACCTGGCGCCTCCACTGCCGGAAACCTTTTTGTCTAAACAGCAATGTTTTTGCATTCATGATTATGCTTGAACGCAAAATGTTTACACTGATTAATGAATTGTGACTGCATAAGTAATCAGTTAGATTGAGATAAGGACAGCTCATTACATGGGTGCTGATAAGACAAACACAAGTTTCTCTGCAAAGATGCTTGTGTTCATGTTATTACAAAAGTCTAGATTGTTTCTAAAGTAAAAGCAAAAACAACACCTAAACATTCCATTTTGTTCCCAAACTACTTTGCTCTGTTTACATCCCTTCAAACAGCCACAATGCACTAACAAGAGGGGTTTGTTTGGAGGATTACCATGGAAACCTTGTAGGAATAACCATGACGCTAATAATCATTACACAGAGTGTAGCTCTTGGGATTTAGTATGTTTTACTAAATACCTACGAGTTTTAAAAATGTGTTGTAATATGTTGTAATACATCTGTAATATGGCTCTGGCCTTGAATAAACATTTTTTAGCCTACTTCAAAACACATAAGAGCCCTCTTTATGCTTATGTCTGGACAGCCACAACGTGCTTCCAATCCAAACATCGATATCAGTGACTTGGATTTATCTCGCCCAGGCACATGTTGAAAATAGCTCTTAGGTTTAAGCAATAAGTCAGTGGCTTGGGGGTTTCCCGCCAGAATTAAGATGGAAAAAGATTCTGGGATAAGTGAGTAAGCACGTCCCACTCCTCCAGTCAGGCCAGTGGTGTCCAAAATTTCTAGAGTAGAGTTCCATGATTTTATGGCTCAGCGTGTACAGATAAAAAAGAATGTAATGCAAGGCCTGAATCCAGCTGTACAATACTACTTTTACTTTGTGATGAAAACAATTCTCTTAAGAGTAGCAAATACAGAAGTAGAATTATAGGTTTAGTTACGGTAGTGCAGGTGTGCATCCTTATAGTCAACCACAAAACATCACAAAAGCCGGCCTTGAATAGAAAACAAAGGGCGATGAAGGCTTTTAGTGGATTGGGAGCATTACATGGCCTGATGAATTCTATGTTAAAGGGAAAGTTTGGAATAATTCAAGCTGACTGCACTAGATAGCGATTGGAACAAATGCGAACGAGCCCTTTACATTGAGTCAGTCAACGTAAACAGCTTGTTTGTTTTTGTATTTGTGTTCAGTCTATGTTGTTCAGAATTCTTCCGTTCCAATCGCTATCTAGTGCAGTCAGCTGGCTATTCTAACAGAGCTACGCTTGAATTACACCCAACTTTCACTTTCATGGATTATCTGCTTTGTACATTCCTTTGGTTAAAAGCATCTGCAAAGTACTGCTAAACATAAACATAAACATAAAGATAAAGATGTGAAGCATACCAGTGCCTCAGTGAGGGTGTCACAGGTGCAGCCCAAGTCTGTGGTGGGGAGGGAGGTGGTGGCGGTGCAGGCGGAGGCCAGGGACATCTCAGCGGGGTAGGCTGGGACATACCGGGGCTTCTTCAGGAGATGGTTGAGGCTGCCATGAGTGCCATTGTTGGGGGCAGGCCTTATGCCCATCAAGTCTGTGACAACAACCCATCATTAGGTAAAGATGAGGTCCATATTTGAACATTTCGTTGTATAAGAACAAGCACACAATAAGAAGTGAGATTTATTTAAACAAAGGAAAGATCACAAAAGGTCCCTTAATTACAGTAATGTTGTTTTTTTTTATGGCTTGTTGACTTAACCTGATAGATCACAAACATGCTACCACTAGGGCACATCTAGATTGTTAGGCTATTGTTGACTTTCAATAAAAAAGACAAGAATCATGGAATCAGTGATTAATGATCGGTAAGATGTTCTCACTTTCCCAAAAAACACTAACACATAGCTATTTATTCCACTGTGCCTGCCAAAAGGCTTTCTCTAGTTAAATATCCCACAAATGCTTTCAATTGTATCAGAGGCAGTGAACAAGGTTATCTAGACCCGAGGGGAATGGCCATGGCAAATCTCTCGAGCACACAGGTGCATGGAGGGCTTGTACCGTATATTTCCATAGGAACCTCATGAAGCCTCTGCACCTGGTTTCTACACATCTCATACATCCTGAAGTCTGGTTTCATGACAACAAAACCTGTATAGAAAACTTCCCCATTTCACATTCAGTTCTTCTTCTAAAAGTAACTACCTGTACTACCTACAAGGCCACTTGGCACCCTAGATGTCTACCAGAGGCCTGTTTAGTCTAGTCTATATCTGATTTGGCATTCATAGGCCGTAAGTTAGAGCATGTCAAATGTCTGCTTGCACCTAAGGTTGGGTATTCTGAACATATAATATAGAGGCTAATGGGCCCATTTACAGAAGCCAGAGGAAGTCGCAGTTCACAACCAGATGAAGTCGCAGGGTTAACACACCAGTTATTCACAACAGCCAATAAGATTCTGAGTCAGTGGAGCAGAATCAGATCCTTATCGGATGGGATGTCATAAATAACGCTTGCACCATCTTGGAAAAATGGCTGCTGTCAAACACACCCATCAGCATCAATTATTTTCATATTTTACACTGTCCGGTCAAAATCTGAGTACAGACACCATGCTTACTGTAAATGCTTCCAGCTTCGCATTAATGTCAAACGTGTTTATAATTATGTTATATTGGTAGTTTCCAAACGACTCAGTTCAAACAAATGACCCCTATTGGCCTCACTGGGGTGCTACAGTGCTACTGGTCCTATAGCAGCACCCAACTAGCGTACTCACTTTCTCTATCAGCAACTTCTGACCTCACTCCCATTATTAGGAAAGTCAACTTTGCTTTGTGGTAAAAAATAGAATAAAAATAAAAAAGACAACACTCACCACACATTAGGTTGTACACCTCAATGTT
Organism: Sardinella longiceps; assembly: GCA_027497455.2. Lineage (NCBI taxonomy): Eukaryota > Metazoa > Chordata > Actinopteri > Clupeiformes > Clupeidae > Sardinella > Sardinella longiceps. The sequence continues at coordinate 28,140,937 of JAODXP020000025.1, forward strand.
TTCAAAAGGAGCAACTTCGGTCTTGTGCTTAAGCCCAGGCCCATGGGCTATAAATATAGACTGCAAAACAAACAGACAAAAAAATCATCACAAAATTAAAAAAAAAAGCCATCGTCTCATTTATATGAATGCAACTGGCTAATATAAATGACACAGAGCCATCTCAAGCTGTGAGAAAGGTTAAAAGGTCATTAAAACAGACCCAATGAGGTCATGTTTGTGGTTCACCATTCCAGAGCAAATAGAACAGAATTAAACACCCCTGCACTAAATATTTCCATTAAATAAATAAATAAATAACTCTTAGTGGATTGCATGAATCATGATTTCTATTTAGGGATTGTGCGCAACTCTTAAACTCTGAATGCTTGGTCTTCTACTTCAGAGGACCAAACAGACAGGCCTATTAAGCAGACCAAACATAGCTCAAAGTGTAGCAATTTCACCCCCAAAAAATCATCAAGAGTCAAGAGTATGACGTAATGTGGAAGTGGTTTAGGTCAAGGCAAGGTTAGCTGCTTAATAGACATATTGTGCCCATACATAACAACATGAGCTTGGCCTTCATTTAGGAGTTTTCAAGCTCAAACTGTGCAACGGTGGAAACAAAGTCCCAAAGGTGGGACAAACACTCTATCATCACGCGTGTGGGGGAGGCAGGCTCATTCATAGAAAAACCAGTTAGCACAGCAACCATCATAAATTAACCAGAAGTAGTCAGGAAATGTCTCTAATGAATGTACGTCTCAGGATGTCCGCTGATAGCGCCTGGCAGGGGGAGATTCTTCGCTGTTAGTCTGTTATCACTGTTCCTGGAACCTTCACACCAGTGCTATTTATAAAGCTCCATTCTTCGCTAGGCTAATGGATATCTTTCACTACACATACAACTCCTTATTGAAAAAAAAACAACTGAAGAAAAATATCACAATTTCTCTGAATGGAAACATCTGTAATGCTTATTTTTAACACAAAGACCCTTTAACTCTGTCAAAAAGTTGAAATATGTTAAATAATGCATTTACAGGGCTTGTAAAGTAATTACAGACATCTGTAGATGGCAAAAACACAAGTCACTGCCACTCCTACTGTGAACTGTGCCTACAAAAGCACACTTAAGGCCGGTGCAAAGAAAAAGGCATTTAGTTGCGGTTGCACTCCATTTCGCTGAAACACACCAACCGCTCTACTTTTAAAAACGCTAATATATTGTGTGGCTGACAGAGCAAATAGTCTGTTGTTAAAAATGCCAAATTAGTCTGTTAATAAATACTTAAATGTCAACAGTGTGATGCCAAGTGGGCCTCCATTTGAACATGACCTTAAATGACTTGCATGGTAGTTTTTTTTTTAAGAGCTCCTCGAAAAACACCTTGGAGAAGAAACACCCCAAACTAGGTGTAGGGTAAACATCTAGCCGCTTACAGTTTTGTCTGCAAGACGTGATTACTATATTCTGAAGCAGTTCTTGCATGTTCAAAGAGGGGTAATTTTATCCCAGACAGTCATTTAATTCATTCACCTGTTTATTTTGAGGACGATGTAAGTCATAGAACTCGGCAATTATGCGCAACAGACGTTCCCTAGGGAGCCACAGAGGGAACATACATAAAAGAAAACCGAGAGAGGCATGGAGAACTCTGGAAAGGCTGGGCGATGTCTAGCTACAGTAGTCTACAGTAGGTCTGGAAAACTGGAGAGGAAAATGGTCGCCCCTGATGATGAATTGTTGGGTATTTTTGTACAGTAGTGCCAGAGCTACCCAGGGATAAAAATGTCAACATGTACCCATGAGCAGAGATTCGCCCAAAACACTGGAGCTGCTGGGACTGGGATTGGCCTTCCACTGCCGCTTGCTAAAACACTCAAAGACATAAGCCTACTGGGCCCATACACAACATGAGCTTGACCTTGATTTAGTGAGTTTTCCACTCAAACTGTGCAACAGTGTAAACAAAGTCCTACAGATGGGGCAAACAGTCTATCAGCATGCCAATGGAGGAGGTAGACTCATTTATGGAAAACCAGTTAGCACAGCAGCCATGATGAATGAAAGCACTCTGGCATGCTCTAGGAAGGTCTTCTTGCACTCACACACCAACATACATGCATGCACGCTCACTGACATATAAGACACACACACACACACACACACACACACACACACACACACACACACACACACACACACGCACACACACACACACTGTTACGCAGATGTCTTATTTGAACCCTAAGGGAACGGGGTAAGTTCTGGGCAATACCGCTCTGTTTCCACGCCAGGCTTAGTCTTTCAAGTTCCTGGGAACAAAAGCCTGGCTTATCCCTCCATAGAGAATGATTCTGGGGTCTTTCCTGGAATTTTCTGTGTAATCCTTCACATCCCCAACCAATTAAGTCCAGTCTTCAAAACGCATTCGTCAAATGATGAGTCCTCTCCATTGCTAAGCTCCAAAAATCAAATTAAATACATTCTAGCAAAAGGTTAAGTGTATTGTTCGCCTTGTTACTTGTTGTGAACAACGCATCTGTGTGTTCAGGGTGCTGAAACACTGAATCACTGCATAGCTGGACAGCAGAGAATGACCTTGGGAAGATATCTTATGTGACTGGAACAACTGTTAGAGTGTTTCTCACTCCTGTGACATTCTTTCCATTTTTTACAATCTTTTACCATTATCATGACACATATACACCGACACTCGTGTGCACACACACACACACAGACACACACCAACCAAGAAACACACACACACACACACCTGCATGCTTTGGAAAAGGTTGTCTGAGCCGTGGAATCCGCCAGTGCAATACTTCTTATCCCAGGGGCCTCTGCGGGGAGAGAAGAAGGATGGTGGATGAGAAACACTAGAAAAGGGGATTACATCACTAGACACAGGCCACTTAAACAAGCCTCGTGTAATACATACATTTGTCTTCAACCAGACACAGGCCATTTGCTAGCCTTGTGAAATACATACATACTTACATTTAGCTTATTAACTTATTAACTTAACGTATTATATGGCACACTTGACTGCTCTGAAGTCCTTTTGCTACAACTTCTAAACTCTCCATGTCTCTGTAAAGCACATTGAACTGCTCTTTTTGTATGAAATGCACTCCAATTAGCCTTGCCTCACCTTGCCTTGCCTAGACACAGGCCACAAAAAGGAGCTACTGTATATGTAATACCTTTAAGTTGAACTAGACAGGAAACTACTGTATTGCCTGTTATGCCAAAAACAATCAAGTGCCAAATTGTCCAGATGCACTGAAGTTAGCACGTGTAACTAACCGAGTTCATCCAGCAAGTTCCTGCCCACAAGCTCACATTAATCTTGAACTGGAAGTTGAGCGCCCTAGCCTAGCTAGTCAACAGAAAAGCCCAGGCTCCCAGCCAAGTGACTGGGAGTCTCATGACCAAAGTAACATTCCACACACACAGCTAGGATAGTTAGCATCCGTTACACATGCAAATCAGCTGGCTTCAATCTATGTCTGTGGTGTAAGAATGTCATATCTCACACCACTTGTTACCACTCTACATTATTACAGTAACTGAAATACCAAGTGAATGTAAAACCGTGTTAAACATCACACATAACCAAAAGTTTACACAAGTGAGTGCTGCCCAGGTTGTGAGAATACTTGTGAGAATGAGTGTATTTCACTCTGTCCTGAGGGGTTGGATCTCAGTCCCTAAAGTCCCAAAGTATGATACTGTCATTACAGTATTACTACCATGGACAATAGTCTTACTCTCCTCCATCCACCTGTTCATAGCTCACACTGGATGGGAAAGATACATCCACACAACACAAGGCTTAAAGTGTAGCTCCGGAGTAAGTTAAAGCATAGCCCTGTTGCACCAGCCTTCTAACAGCAATATATTTCCCATGGAATGAAAGAATTTTGAACAGCATAGACCTCACGCGAACGCGAAACACTTTACATTGAGTCAACGGCACCTCAGATCTTACTTTCGGTTTTGAATAATGAGGTTCTATTGATTCAATGTAAAGTGCTTGTTTGCTTCTGCGTTCACGTTCGGTCTATCCTGTACCAAATTATTTTGTTCCACTTGCTAACTGGTGCATTTAGCATGCTCCTTCAAAAGGGCAAAAGGGGATTGCTATACTGGGTAAATAAATCATTAAGTATTGAGGCACTCCAAAATTTAAGAAAAGGATTATAGAAACACGTAAGCATGTCGCCATTATTTAATAAAGATCAGGAGTAAAAATTCAGGAGTTCTTCAAATTGTTAAGCTTTTGTATTGTTCACACTTCTCCTGTCCTCATCCTGGGGTTAGGTGGGGACTGGCCGTAGGGGCCTGGCAGACTGCATCGGTCAGCTCCGGTAAAGCCACTGGCTGGGCTGTCCATAATCACAGAGCTCCTTGGGCCAAACAGCCACCTTTGGCCTTGGCCTCCCCTTTATTCCCACTGAAGAAAGGAATGCGTCTGGGATAAAAACAGACTCAACTTTGCCGCGTGGTCTCCCTGTTGTCGTCTGGGTCACACTTTAATTTCCCAAAATAACAATGAAGCCAAACTGGACAACTGGATGACAATTTCTGTCAATGTCCTGACAATGCTATGATTTAAAGTAGCTTCCAGTAACATCTGGTTCCACCTCTACTCCTGCAACATCCACAGGATCCACATCACCATCTGCTTTTCTTGATTGATTGATCTTGACATGATTGCATTTACTGTTAATCTAGATCTCCAATAAAAGGAGAAATTCAGTGTGATAAGGACCACAAGTACTGTATTGCAACACCATAAAAAGTTTAAACGGTTCCGGTGAGAATAATTATTGCACTTTCGTGCAGGCCGTAGTTGCTAGTTGTAGGTTCCGGGTGCATATTGCTAGGTGCAAGTGGCCAAATCGGCATAAAACATACTTCGTTAATAGTATAATGACAGTTCCAACATTTAAATCAAGGCTACCAAGTGGTCTTTTCCGGTCTGCACGAACATATCAATATTCCGCTCCCTGGCAAACGTTCAAACTTTTTACGATGTTGCAATATACATGCAGTTCTTATCACACCATCATTCCCCTTTAAAAGTTAATCCTGTGCTTTTCAATTTATAATGAATTTATAAATATTGACTGAGGAAAATATACAAGTGATTAATGGGAATCCACCACGGCACCCAAAAGATGGAGTGTCAAAAACAGGAGGAACAAGAAGGATGAAGAGATAGAATAGGAGAGAAAAGGAAAAGAAGGGATAGAAAATGATGGATGGCAAAGGGACTTACAGTGCTGCCCAGTAGGTCTCCTTCATATAGAGGTGGGCTCGCTCGATGCGAATGCTGTTGGCGAAGTGGAACCTCTTTGGCAGGTGCTCTTTCAGGTAGGGACGCATGGGCTGGTCAGGAGTTCTGCACTTCACACGCGGACAGAGAGAGAGAGAGAGAGAGAGAGAGAGAGAGAGAGAGAGAGAGAGAGAGAGAGAGAGAGAGAGAGAGAGAGAGAGAGAGAGAGAAGGGGGGGAGAGAGAGCAAGAGAGCGAGAGAGAGAGAAAATAAGAACGAGAAGATCAAGAGGAAAGACATAAAACAGAAAAAATATTAGCCCACCAGGGTTGCAAAATTGCATATTTAACGCACATACAAATAAAATATTATAAAATAATATTTATTTACAAATAAAAATAGAAAATCCAAGTCTTACCGAAAGATTTGCAATTACACCTTCATAGTCAACTGCAGAAGAAAGCAGATCAACCAACAAAAGTTAATGATCCTTTCAAAGCATAAATGCAATGACTTGTTGATACCAATCAGGAATGCATGCACAAATCTGGGAGAGAAAAAAGGTGACGTGCAATGAGAGACCTCGGAAAGAGTACGGAGCTTTGGAAGTGGGTGAGTGTTCTACCAAAACTTGTTGGATTCGCAGGGATTTTGAAGGACAATGTTCCTGGTTTTCCATAGGAATCCCATTCAAAAAACCTTTCTTACCAGCCTAAGTTTGCAACAGGCTTTATTTTCTAGAGGGAAAGGGCTTATGTGACATCTTCCCCATTTTCCAATGTTAATTCGCTCCATATTATGAAAATGAGACTAATAATAAACTACCGTTATCTATGTATTCTCAACAGCAATGGTGTAAACTGGTCCCATAGTATGGTGTCCAAGCTCGCCCACTTCTCGAACTCTATTGACTCACAGCTGTAGAAGTTGTCCGGAAGGTTCTTTGGCCGGATCCTAGCTGCCGGGCCCATGATGAGAGTGAAGTCGCTGATGTTGACTGGGTATGTGTTCAGATGGACTGCTCTATCACATCTGCCCGCCTCCATGCCTGTTTTGAAGGAAGGATGAATCAATCAATCAAATTAATCAATCAATTTTATATTGTGGCTCTCATGTTAAGTAGTAACAGAAAGTGCTTAATGAAAAACGTATTGACATATTATAAACAGAAAAGACAAGTATAAACACAATCATTGCTCAGTACATCTGCCTTGTATAACACTTCAGTGATGAGTTATGTCTTTGAAATGATTTTCAATAGCTGTTTTTATGGGAACCACTTGACACTTAGCCTTAGAGAACACCCTTAATCTCGTTGATGTAGTGCTAAGGAAATGGTGTGTCAGAGTCCCCCAACTGCATTGCCACATTTTTTATGGGCAACTCTTAATCATACAACCCCTTGTGACATGTGCAGGCCTATAGTGCTATTTCCTTTGTCACACATGCATACACAAACAGACTTATCTGTCTCTAACATATTGCTACTTGTCCACATTAATCATTTACTGGTACTTGAGTGAACACACAGACGCATGCAGACTCTCTCTCTCATAGTAAATTGTACATAGGATAGGACAGGATTGACTTTAATACTCTTCCAAGGGGGAAACTTCATGTTGGCAAAGCCTTGCACTACAGATAACTGATTTCCTCATTTCATTAGTGGGGCCGTTCACACTTCCGTACTTAACAACGATAATGTAAGTCTGTCCTCAGGTCAATGAAATGATGTCTAAAATTCCATGGTTTCTGATTGGCTGTCAGTCAATTATTGCTTATAAGAATCCCCAACGGTATTGTTGCACATTATGTTGACATTACAGTTGTGTTGTGGACGCTGTCATTTACAGTATATTCATTAGAGGAACATATACATTTGTTGTTATAGTTATAGGCTAGTTATCATCCTTGGTGTGAATGGCCCTTTAGGCATAAACAAATGCTGACTACTTTTAAGAACAATAACTATACGGACATAAACGATATGTTAGATAATGATAACTATACGGACATAAATATTGCCCCAATTAACATAAATGACAACATCCATACTTCAATTATAGAGAAAACGACATGTGCAAGGATATCGTTTGGGATCACTTTCAGAGTGATTTTAAGAACAAACCTTAACAGCCAATCAGAAATCATTAGATATTAGTTAATTCGCACGAAGACAGACCTGTGTAGATGGAAATATTGTTATAGTTATCTTAACAGTTATTGTTCCAGGTGTGAACGACCGTGTAGTCTGGGGCATAACTCAAATGAAACTAACACACCCTTTCTGCAGAGAGGGCTACGAAGAGACAATCTCTACAGCATGAATATATTAAACTGGCTTGCTGCCTCTCCTCAACAGAGATTTCATATCTTCCTGGATTTCCAGAGAGCAAACATAAAGATCTCTGGTGCATTCTCAATTCCGCACCTATGGGACAACAACCTGTTTCTTGTTTACAGTAAACATCCATTATCTACTCCTAATTACAGTGATTTAACATGCTGAGGCTGCTTTACATAGATAAAATAAATATATTAACTTCATTAATATTTCATGCTGCTCAGCTCATTAAAGCTCGACCCCAATTTATGAGGTATTAATAGGTATCGTCTATCGCCTAGTACTCTTGTTTCTCCACGTTCAGCATTAAAATATGTTGAATAAAGCTACATGGAATTCATGTTTTATTCATACAGTATCTCTTCCAGACATGTAATGATTCATAGCATCTGATAAGCATTACAGTAAGGCCCACTGGTCTCTCTCCCAAGCATAGGTGTGGCCTATGCTTGTGTGTGTGTGTGTGTGTGTGTGTGTGTGTGTGTGTGTGTGTGCTCGTGTGTGTGTGTGTGTGTGTGTGTGTGTGTGTGTGTGTGTGTGTGTGTGTGTGTGTGTGTGTGTGTGTGTGTTTGCCATAGCCCCCTTCAGCTTCTCTGATGCTTGTTCACGAGGCCAAAGCCTGTGACTTAATATGGCCGCACAACATCGTCCACAAATTAAAAACAAGTAAGATGCAAACACCCAGTTCTTCTGGGATTTACAGCATCCACCTCAGATCATGACAAACACACACACGCACAATTCACACACACACACATGCACACACACACGCACACACACGCACACAGCCACCCATCTCTCATATCTCTGAGTGTGTGTGGTGGTGAGAGCTGCACGGCTGTCATCTAGATTAGAGGGTTGGCGTATCGATCAGAGCCCTGCCCTCGCCAGTGCCGTCTTGTCACCGTGCCCTATGACCACATGGCCGTCGTCCCCGCACTAGGGACACATCTCTCACGCTGCGTAACCTCTACAGTGCAGGGAAAATGACAGATGTGCCAGCGGTTCAGAGCAGATGTGGGCTGCAGCCCTGAGGTTTAGAGGAGCCTAAGGATTCACTTCACCTCACTGGTGCTCAGCTGTGCTCTCCCAGGGAGAAGGGAGGGGCGCTTCTTTTTGCTTTGGAAATGAATAGGTGACACACAGGGAAAATCTCTCTTTCATTCCAAAATGGGTGAGTGACAGAGGAACACTCCTTTCATTTCGCTGACTTGCTCTCTCCGTTTCTCACTCAGAACTGGTGACCTGTAGCCTGGCGATGCCATCCTACGTACCTCCGCTAAGGATTTTATCTCCGCACGTAGTCTGGAATAAACCCCCCTTCCCGCCTTTCTCTCGGTTACTCTACGGTTTAGCCAATCAGTACACAGTTTAGAGCGATGTCTCAAAATTTTGTAGTCCTACAGGATAGGGACGCGTTTGTTATTCTCTCCCCCGCTTTCGAATTACATTCACAAAATTGGGCCTAATTCCAGCATAGCCCTGTTGTACAATTTTGCTTAGTGCACTAGATAACTAGCCTGACATGCCAGACTATAACAGTATAGTCTGGAGACCAGTGATAGACCCCCGAGTAAAACTGTGGCTATTTGTTAGCAATGCAGTGTATATTGGCATGTTGCAACCAGGTGTTCTTTTATTTTGAGCTTGTTTAATGTGCCTCGCTGCTGGCATTGAAACTTGTGTGTGTGTGTGGCCTTTATGGAATCATAACTTGTCCGCCAACATAGCACTTTGAAACGTCTTGTTGTTGTACAGTATGTGCCAGGACTCCACCAAACCACCAGAAAAGGGAGTGGTGTTGGAACTGCAGGTGTTCAGCCACAGGCATAAATTATCAGAGGGCCACAGTTATTTACAGGTTTAATCAACATTCTAAATGGGTGATGATTGAAAAATACAGATCGTGCCTTATAACCTACATGTACAAGCACTAGATAACAAGGCACATCATTCTTCAAATTTGTCAGTGAAAACATTTCAGGCAAAGCTGTGAACAAAATACAGATAATGTTGTTTGATGTTGTTCACTATATTTTTGTGATATATAGGCCTATAGAAACAGGCCTAATTAACATGAAGAAATATTAGTCATATCTTTACTAACGTTAATGATAAACAGAGTAATTATCACTCCTAAATCATTATGATTAAATACTGGAACAGAACCCGATCCTATGATATTTAATCATAATGATTTAGGAGTGATAATTACTCTGTTTAAAGATATGACTAATATTTCTTCATGTTAATGTTTTTAATTAGGCCTGTATTTTTCGATCATCACCCATTTAGAATGTTGATAGACCTGTAAATAACTGCAGACAAGTTATGATTCCATAAAGGCCACACACATAAGTTTCAATGCCAGCAGCGAGGCACATTAAACAAACTCAAAATAAAAGAACACCTAGCTACCTGCTAGCAATGCAGTGTATATTGGCATGTTGCAACCAGGTGTTCTTTTATTTTGAGTTTGTTTAATGTGTTTAATACTACCATCATCAAACACACAAAAAAATACCTTTTTTCGCGATATTTACGGCAGAGCAGACCCTCCAATTATTTGTTACAAGGGTTAAAGTTAACCAAAAAAAAAACACAAATGAAAAGTATAACAGACGGTGTCGGGTTCAACCTATTTTCTTGAGCTTTTTAGACTTTGGCTCCCTGACTATTTAGTGCAGTGTTTCTCAAACTTTTTCTGTCATTCCCCACTTTGGAAGGCAGAGAATTTTCACGCCCCACCTGGAAGGCTCAATTTGCGCACAATATCTCCGTGAGGAATACTTTGGGATTTTTGTCAATGTTAGAATTTTTTGTGTTACTAATTCAAAGCCAAATTTCTCTCGAACCCCTCATCACAGCAACAATTGACTGTAATATGTGCATATCTGACGATAGCTGTTAAGTTGGGGGGCATGGTGTGGCAATTGGTCAATTGCAAAGAGATGTCTCGCGCCCCACCTGTCATGTGTCTGCGCCCCACTAGTGGGGCCCACCCCACAGTTTGAGAAACACTGATTTAGTGGATGTTGTCAGCACATGTGTTCTGTGCATATGGAATGTATTTCTGGACAGGCACTGAGTATTTGAAGGGAAAAGAAAAACATTTTTCACATTTATCTGATGAATAATACACTGTGTACATGACATTAGCATCCATGTTCTTGAGGATTTATTGCCACTACGATGTCAAAATAGGTCAGAACTTGCGATAATACTGTTAATGCTGAAAGCGAAAGTTGTAGGCGTGAGAGCCAGGCGAGGGAATACGTCATATCAATTGCGTTGGGCCAGACTGTATGACATAGTCAACAGTTGCTTTCGCCCAGGCTAGGTGACCTGTACTATAGCCTCAAAATCTAGACACCCCTAGTGGCAGCAAATGACACTAAATCCTGATGTGGGTCTGTGTGTGGCCAGACTACTTGACCAGGATCTTTTATGTCCTCCTTTTACAGTCTTTCTTTTTCTCTCTTTCTTCTTGTCATCTTTCAACAAAAGTGGCATCAATTCCTTCTTGTTCAGTGATCCCCCAACCCAACCCAAACCCTTATCTTCCATTTTCTTCACATCAATAGTTTTTCCATTCTCTCTTCATCAATAATTTAAAGGCCATCATTCTGACTGACTGATTGACTGTGTTGTTCCCTCTGGGCACTCTTACTGACAAACAACGCAAGCAAGACATTCAAGGCCAACGCCTTTCTAACACTTACACACACACACACACACACACACACACACACACACACACACACACACACACACACACACACTGTTACAGTAATATCCATTTCCCCTGAAAGATATGAATTGTCTAACAATACACAACATCTAAGTGAATTTTTAGCGACCATTGGTCAAATGGAGTTGATGATTTAGACAGTACAATGACAGGCTAGGGTGAAGTCACTAACTGTTAACTGACTTCTTGTCAACTAACATTTCTGGTTCTTTGACATTAAAGGATTAAGGGTAGGTGAGGTGACATCTTTTTCAGTTAAACACTCCCTTCCCAACAACACACTTAAGGTTGTTGATTGTACAAGCCTTGAGCCATAATGTTAGAAAGCCTTCAGGTTGAGGTGGCAAAGATAGGAATATCGCCCTTAAGTTAGCAAGGGTGGCAAACATCGGAATGCCACCCTCAAGGTGCCTAGGGTGGCAAATATTGGAATATCACCGCCAGATGGCAAAGATGGCAAACATCATATCTAGTAGGAGGAAGCCTACGGTATACCAATAAGCATCTCTAAATGGTGAAGACTGGGTTGAGCTGGACTGGTTTGTGCTGATCTGTAATGGACTTTAGCTTGGACTCACCATGGTCTGACAGGATGATGATATTAACACAATTGTGAAGGTTTCTCATTTTTAGGCCTTCCATCAACAGCCCAATAATACGATCCACCTTAATTAAAGCTTCAATGACCTGGGAGAGACAGAAAGAAAGAAAGAAAGAAAGAAAGAAAGAAAGAAAGAAAAAAGTGAGAAAGTGAGAGAGAAACAAAGAAGGAAAGCAGAAAGAAAACGAGAGAGGACAGCGAGAGAAAGAGAGAGAGAGAGACAGAGGTGGTGGATTTAGGTACTTCCTAATGTAACGTTTAGAAGTAAGCTATCGGTTCTTTCTGAATGTGACTGTGAGAGGCCTTACCTGGCTGCTCTGAGGTCCATACCTATGCCCAGAGTGATCAGGCTCCTCCAAATACAGAGTGTAGAAGTCTGGTCTGAGGACAGTTGGACAGGTTTAGTTATGAGCAGAGAGAGAGAGAGTGTGCAAATCTGTGCAAGGCTCTGGGCTCTGATTAATATCACATGCATGTAACGCTTTACTTTAATACAGACATGCACAATCTAAACAAAATTTTCAAGGAAGTTTATTTGACACATGCATATGATTACTGCTGTAAAAAAATGAAATTATCTCTAGTGTCATCCTATTTGATTTAATCTACTAGGCAAAACATTGGCTAATTTACAATACAACTCATGCGCTGTGTCAAGTGCTAAGCGTGTTGTGTCAAAAAAGCTTAATCTAAGTAGCTTCATCATACCTCTCTCCCTCTGGCAATCGTAACCAGTCTAAAATGGTGGCCACTCGTTTCTCATATGGCACAGATCTGAAGAAAGGGAAAATCAAATCAAGACCATGAATGGTGTCTTCCAATCAGACTGGGCATCCTGTAATAATATAAATTCTGTTGGGGTGGTGATGAGACTGTTCTGAACTCTCATCTCAGAGTCGTAAATCAGACATCGACAACTGATTCTCAGATCCATCTGGGTTTAGGACTAAAATCCCAGTCGCTGTCACAGACACAGTGTGTACTGACCCATTATAAACCTGGTAAAAGGTGGGGAATTTTCCCTGAACTGCCACATCAGCTCCTGGCCAGAAGAACGTTCCGGCCTTGATTTTGTTCTTCATTGCACTGAGCCAAACCTGGAAGAGAAACACAGAGAGTTAGCGTTAGTCTAACCCAAGACACTTAGAATGATCCTAACTAAACAGTCATTGGCTCTGACTGTGACTGTTGGTGTAGTCTTCACACCAACAAACACAATCACAGTCAACAACTGTTCGTTGAAAAAGCTTTAGCAGCATGGGGTAGCAAGATAGCTTCCAAGATACTGACCATAAATGCAACTGTGATGATTGTTCCAAACGTTGCTTGGGTTGAGCAAGAGCATATAATGTGGCATAAAATAACAGGCTAAAAATTACCCAGAAAGCCACAGAGCCAGGAAAAATGTGAACTTCTATGGTCAGTGAACATTTGTTTTCAAATGAGCTCTTATGAAAGCAGACAACACACACGATGGCATGAGAAAAATGTACACACTGTGCTTTAAAATGTCCTCTAAAAAGACAGCTAAAGTTAAATAAGACACAAGAAAATGTTTTTTGGGGGGAAGAGCAGGGAAAGGAGGGGGAAGAGTGAGAAGAATGGCTTTCAGGGGCCTCGTAACATTTTAACTGGGGAAACTCAACCAAACTCCTAAACAACAGCAAGCCACGGCCCTTGTATGTAGGCTGTCATTTACACAGGACAGACTCCCTAATTATGCCACGAGACACGTGACATGGGTTTGGAGAACGGAGCTCTTAAAGAAAGAAGGAGATGGCTGCTGAAAGCAAGTTTAATTAGAAGCCACATATCAAGGCTACAGAGAGAGAGAATAGCCACAGTTCCATAGCAGAGCCTCCCTGCTCCCTCCTTATCTCATGCATGGGGACTCCAGAGAAGCAAAAGGCCTGTGGTTCCTTCTACTCCTGACATCTGTAAACACGCACCAGAGCACTCCATCACTGTCACTGTCACCACACACACACACACACACACACACACACACACACACACACACACACACACACACACACACACACACACACACACACACACACACACACACGCAACAAGCCCCCGTCACTGCATGTATAACTCTTCCACTGCCAACGGCACAGGGCTGGAGAATTGAACGGTAATGTAAACTCACTCTGGGGTTAATTAAATGACTTTCAAACAAAACGGGGAGAACTCTTACTTAATCGCTAGGATACTCAACATTCCTTCCGTTTAGCAAAGCGCTGAGTCAGCCTGAGAGCAAACCAAGAAGGCAGAAAAGGCCAAGAAAAACTGCCCAAGGGAAGCTCATTTACATAGGATTATTATGTAATTGGTGTGCTTAAATTAATAAAGACAGAAAAAGATTAACGATTTTGAAAAGATTTTGAGGTAATTTGTGGCTGCTCTTCAATGGACTTGAAGAGTGTTTGTGAGATGATTGTATTCAAGGCTACTCACAGGTTCTCCAAGGTACCATTTTGGGTTGAACTTCTCTTTCGATCTCAGGTAAAATTCGGCGTCTCTGGTCACATCATACATCTTGTTGTCTACTATGCCATGGGACTCAGGATACAGGCCCTGGGACATACACACACACACACACACACACACACACACACACACACACACACACACACACACACACACACACAACAAAACACACACATTTAAATGAACAGAAGCAGATCTAATTAAACATGACAAACCAAACCAAAAAGTACTTCACCAAACTGCTTCTCGACATGCAGCAGTGTTTTCACAACACATTACATCAGATGCCACTGGCTTTGGAGAAGATTACCATAAATAACAGAGGCATTAAAAAAACTCAACCGCAAAATACACTTATGTCTCTTCAATCTAAACCACTTCGATGGAATATTTCTTCAGCAACCACAGGCAAACCCACCCTGGATTGCATCACTTCGAAGGCTGGTAATGACAAGTTGTACTCCATCTTTCCTCAAACACAAATAAGGATTATGCCAGTGCACTGTGTTGCTTTGTGCCTCATTATGCTATAAAAATGCCAAGTGCATTATTATGTCAAGACAGCTGTCCTATCCCAACACACACAGATGACTGGTGTCTGCTGGGATTGCCTGAGAGGGTCAGGGTAACACTTGACTTGGTGCTTGCACCATAACAGTGACATGAGCCTATCGTAAACATCACATGACATGCATCATGAACATTAATGACACTTTTTACTGTAAGTGTCATTAGGTTTTTGTCATGTACAGTAAAGTTGACAGTGTTTGGGGTGCAGAAATTACAAAAACCAGATGACATCCAACATCATTAATGTTCATGATGCATGTGAGGCCATGTTAAAAGTATAATCCGGAGTGAATCAACATGGAGCCCTGCTGTTTTATACTGCTAAGCGCTACTGAAAGCCACCTCAATGATCGAATTTTGTGCATCGTAGACCGAGGTTGCGAAACAGCAGCTAACACTAACTGAATGAGGCATGTCAACCTAATCGATTTGCTTTTGTTTTGAAATGCCCCATTCTGTTAACGGTAGCTGCCGTTTCGCTATCTCAGTCTGCCAGGCATGAAATCCAGTGATTGAGGTGGCTATCAATAGAGCTTGGCACTATAAAACAGTAGGACTACGTGTTGATTCACGCCGGATTTTTCCTTTAATGACAGGTTCATGTTATGTTATGCCAACGGTGTCAAGTAAAGTGTTGCAGTAAGAGAGTTTGTTTAGCCTGAACTCACAGTGACAATGGTGTAGTGGTTGGGGAATGTCTTGGTGGGGTAGACTGGCCTCAAGTGTGAAGTGGAGGTGCCACATTTTTCTGGGGAGCAAGACAATGATACAATAAATAGGTGAAAAAAGAAATGAAATGAATTCAATGAAAAGTGTAGGCCGACCATTTCCAAAAAAGTATACAAT
>JAODXP020000025.1:28166814-28174314 GCA_027497455.2 Sardinella longiceps
CCTGACCTGGGCTCGTAGGTTGGCTCATTGCTAGACGTACTGGCTGAGCCAATCTATTTGCTGCGGTACGTCTAGAATTCTGGGCTACAAAGTTATATAAACATACAGAAATAGATGGAGACCTCTATCTGTACTCTGAATCTCTCTTCCCTCTGTATTCACCACATTATCCATTTCCAGTTCCCAAAACAGTGCATGGATATGAACAAAACAAAAGAGCACAATGAACAGACAATGAATCTATGTCCACAGAGAAAGGGAGCATTTGCAGGCTTTAACAGACTAGATTTCTGGATATGCATTTACATATTATCTGCACAAAAACACTTACGAGACACCAAAATGAAAATGTATATTTTCAAATGCCTTCACATGTCTTTCTGGAAAATCCATCCGTGTATATCAACTCAACCACACACACCCACAGACACATACATACACACACACACACACACACACACACACACACACATGCACACACACACACACACACACACACACACAGTGACACACACACATGCACACACATGCACACACACACACACACACACACACACACACAAACACACACACCGGTCTACACATGCATACAGTACGTGGGCACCCTCCCAAACCACACATACAATCCCAGTCGATTGGGCCACCACACCCGTTCCGGGCCATTGCCCTGCTTGGCCCTGCCTGGCTGCGGGGGCCTCAGTGGGCAACAGGGGAATTTTGCCCCGGTGGGTTTTTCGCATGGAGTGGCTGTGATGGCCACAGCAGTGCCTGTCGGGCCTGCCAACCCACCCCTGCATTCCTGCATTGCCACCACTTGGTTCTCATGGGCAACAGTAGACAAGGCCCACTGCGCTTACGGAGGGAGGGGGGAGTCAGGGGGAGTCAAGTCACGGTCACTCTATACAAGGACTTTCCCTCCTTTTTATGTACTGTTTTTATCCAGGAAAATGTTCTCACATGACTACAATCTAAACAAGGTGACGTACATGCTATTTACTCACCCCCACATAGATAACCTCACGCACACACACACACACACACACACACACACACACACACACACACACACACACACACACACACACACACACACACTCACACTAGGTTAAGAAAGCATACCAAAACCTTTCAATGTAACAGTAACTCAGATTATTCCCACAATACACAAACACACACACACATGCACACACAGACATACAGTAGACACACACACACCCAAACACGTAGTAAATACAACCTCACACCAACATCCTGCCTTCCCGCCGTCTCACCCACTGGCCGCATTCATTCACACACAGCGAACAACACACACACACACACACACACACACACACACACACACACACACACACACACACACACACACACACACACACAAACCCATACAGACATACACAGAATCCCCGTGACGCAGCACCGACACCAGAAGCAGCAGCCCTGCGCCACCAACACCGGCACTGTCAGACTGGTGCTGATGGGTGTGGGTAATGTGGGCAACATGACTGGTGTGTAGTATTGGTGTAAGGGTCACTCACGGGGCTCCATGCAGACTTCTTTGTAGTCCAGGCAGCAGTTGCCCTCCTGCCGACACTGCTGGTCACAGCGGCAGGAGGCCGGACCGGACGGAGCGTCCCCACAACGGCTCTTACAGCTGTTATCTGCGGAGGAGAGAGAAGTGTGAGTTAACCACAACTAACATGGCATGCCTGAAATAAAAATACAACTGAAATATCTATATATATATATACATATATATATATATACATGTACATAGGCAATCCACGAAAAAGTAAACTTCGCCGACACACTTTAAGTCCCACTTACATGGATATATAAATTACTTTCAGAAAATTTTCAATGACAAAAGTGTTGCCTTCGATGTGACATATTCTACTGAGCAAGTTCAAACAATATCTGTATGTTAAAATTTGAACACTGTTCGGCTATAATGTAAGTCTATGGAGGGGCTTAATAATGAACATAAGTGTGAGATAACATGCACAAAGCATGCAATATTATCAGTTCTTGTTTCATCGATAGTATTACTATTTATCTTGTTATTGATTAAACTGCTTTGTTCACAATCGTTTTGTATCGTTTTGGATGAGTCTTCAAGACGTCCGTCCATAACGTCACATCCATAACGCCATGTCTCCCAATGAAAGCCAACTTTTCCAACTGTACATTTGAAGTTAAGTCTATCTCAGTCTTCACGAGATGTCCTGTTTGATATGAACTTGTCGGCTACTATTTGCCTTCACTCTAGCAGTTCCAGCTCACTTCACAGCAAACCATCTTGATCGGGTTCAGGTCCAAAAGTTTGTCCGTAATCTCATCACGTTCTTATTGAATTGAAAGGCACATAATTCTCATGATGTAGTTCATTCATATTATTTCTGTATGCCTGTATTCAGCTGAGAATCTACAATATACATTGTCCTGGAAATAAATGAATCGCTTTGAATTAGGGGGTGTGTCCAAACTTTTGGTCTGTACTGTATATATATATATATATACTGTATATGTCTGGCAACAAAAAAAAATCCCACCACCTGGCAGCTTTAACAGATCACTGGTTTGGAACCACAGACAGTGGAAATGTAGTAATTTAAGTAAGTAAGTAACTTTGAAACTGACAGAGAATTTTTCAGTGGTTACTTTTGCTCATTGACACTGGTCCGTGAGATTCAAAATGAGATCATGAGTGAAAGGTAACACTGCTGGACTGCCAGGGAAGGAGCTAAAGATATCTTCCTACTAGGGGAAGTAGGAAACAAAGAAGAGGAGGAGGAGGAGGTGGAGGAGGAGGAGGAACAGAATCAGTTGTGTTCTGAGACTCACGGTTTTTACAGCACGCAGACGACTTCAGGGCGAAGGCAATGGCAAGAATTGTGCTCAGCACCAGTAGGAGAAACACCTGCAAAGAGAAGCACAGAGTAGGCTAAGACACACACAGTATAGACAGATAGACTGAGAGAGTCGGTTACAAAAAAAAAAAAAAAAAACAGGGAACAAAAAAAGGTATTGACGTCAAGAGATGCTTAGAGGCATCCCCCAGCTTTCCTGTGGGTCTGTTTTGGTCCAGTCATCTGACCTCTTTAGAACTCTCTTGCACCTCATCAGAACAGAATTGCTCAGGAGAAACATTTAGTAAGTTTAATGAGATGATTCTGACAGTCATTTATACAATGAAATATGCCCTTCATCTCTGATTGTCCAACTGCATCATTTGCAGCCTAGGGTGAGTTTCCAGAAGAATTCATAACTAAACTTCTGACACAATAGTGGTTGGGAAAGAATTGAGTAGCCAGGTCATAATCACTTTTGGTCAACGCTTCATTTCGAAGGAGGTTATGTTTTCACCAGCATGTGTGTGTGTGTGTGTGTGTGTTGTCTGTCTGTCTGTCTGTCTGTGTACAACATAACTGAAAAGTACTGCATAGATTTGGATGAGATTTTCGGACGTGTGTATTGGGATTAGTAAGAACTGATTCAATTTTGGTGGAGATCTGTGATCCAGAACACCATCTGTGACCGCATTGCCTTGGCAGAGGTCTGCGCTCTCTGAGCGCTTTTCTAGTTTCAGATTGATATCAAGCTTCCCTGCATGATCAATGAGACAAGTGGCGCTTCAAGCCGAGGCCCTGGCTGCATAGACAGGCAAACAGAGGACTGATGTGTGTGTGAGCATGATCTCTGGATCTCTCTGTGCAACCAACCAGTATTGCTTCTCACTGTTGACAGCGTGAGGCTGTAACCTAAACAAGGGAAATGGGGACCAGATGGCATCAGGCATGTTGACCAAAACAAACAGAGAGTAAATGAGTGAATGATGACCCTTCGTGGTAGGGCTCTGGTGAGAGCGCTTGAAGGTGTGTTAGTTGAGTCAAGCTGGGATTGCTTGGAAAAGGCTCCTTCAGCCACAGAGGTCCTATTGGCTGGGTCTAGCCTAGCGGCAGGGATAAGAGATCACTGGTGCTGAAAGGGGTGACTGAAGACAGACACAAGGGCAAACCGGGCCATTGTGTTGACTTCTGCTGAGCAAGTGCTCGTCTTATTCCCCTCGTGATGCAGTGGTGAATTATTCGCGGGAAAAGAGCTTAGCGCAGGAATCATTTACCACAACAATCACCACGGCTCCTCCTGAACCTCAACAAAAACAAAACAACAGGCTGTGTTTTTCCATAGGATTGTCTGGGGCGGCTAGATCGTCTTTCCACTTTAAATGAAAATAAGTTTAAGCTACATACACAAGGGGCCCCATAATGAAAGGCACATGTCCACTGAGTCATGCTCATTAGCGCAAAGTAACTGCACCCGGCTTAGCATTTGTCTGTCCACATCCACAAACAGACAAAAACAGCCAAGGGTAAGTTTTTTGGAGACTTCATCATGAATGCAATGCTTGTACAACTCAAGCAATGCGGAGCGTGGCTAATTTAAACATTCCTCTCTAAGTCCAGTCCAGTGCATGCATTCGGTTATCTGCCTTGGGCCCCCATCGAGGACACCAGAACCTGTCGCCTTGTTAGGAAGAGACCTTCCTGAACGAACAAAACAGTCATATAAATAAGTCACTTCAAGTGACCGTCCTGAGAAAGCGCAATGCGCAGAACTGGAAACAAGTACCAAACTAATGAGAGCTGAGTGATGTGTGTTTAAATCTAAAACCAAACAGCAAAAAGGCTTTACGCTGAACCCGACTAGTACTATACACACTTCCAAGAACTGAACAGAACTCTGAGAACATACACAAACATCCTCTTCTTTTCACACCTCCTGATTGAAGGTTGTTGGCCAGAGCACCTCTGCTTGCCACTTGAGGCTCTGCACTCTTGCTGAAGTGTAAGCTACAGGATATTCATTATGAGCTCCAAAGCATCCAGCAGATGGATACCTTACATGGGTCGTTTGTCATGTGTACAAAATCCCAAATTTCCTGCCTGATGATGAGCCATTTTATCCCACTGCACTCTAAGATCTAAAAGTCAGTCAGTCAGTCAGTCAGTCAGTACTAATGCAGCAGCTCCACCGATGTTGAGACAAAGGTAAATATATATTGAGCACCCAAAAATGTGGTTCAGAAGGTGATAAATGTTTAGTTCTGAATAAAAACTTTACATAAGCTATTAGGCTCTTTCTCCACAACACAGTGGTATGCAGGCAGCCATACTGCTGACATAGAACCAGTCAGTTAATGCAGCTGTCTAGACCTTCCCACTGTCCACAAATGTGAAGAGAAATACGACTGATGATTGTACCAGAGGGAAAAACTTGCAGATTCAAACACTTTAATTAGGCTAAATGTAATTTACAAAAGAGAGAAGATTGAAATCATAAGTAGCCTGCAAGAATAGCTAAAGCAGCAACAGAAAGCAGTATGGCCAGTTGTGAAAGAGCCCTATTGAGTGCGTTTTTGTTCCCACAGTGGTGAGGTAACAGTTGTGGGGATGGTTTGCAGCTGTCTCCTGCTCTCCTGACGCCTCAACTAGTCCTCCCTCCCTCCTCTCTTCTCATCTGACCTTTGACCTCTGGCTTACAGCTATGGTTACAGCAAGATAATTCTCCGAGAGACAGAACTGGCTCTGATTGGTCTTAATCTCACTCACGTCAGATGCAGCGCCCCCTTGGACACAGGCATCTGAGATTGCGTCCATTGAAAGGGATTTCAGGACTGAGATTGAACAGACGGACCAACCAGGAGACGAACCTGGTTCGGAGACGAACCTGGTGCGAACCGCCAGGCGGGATTTTTGACGTAGCTCATCAACACTACTACAGTTATATATGAAAGAGACATCTATATTATGCGAGTTTACATAGATGAGAGATTATTGTGGCAATTATGCCGCAGATACTGGTGTTTATGTTTGCTTGGAACAGATGAAAAACTAGATTTCTCGATGGATCACGGGATGCAAGTGGTAGGTTTCGATGTAAATGGTTGAAGTAAGATGACAGACAAGTGGTTTGTCTAAATATATGCAAGATTTTTTGATGATGTCCAGTGTTCTGAAGCAAATCTCTTACGGATCAAATTCAGATGGAATAGCCTGTTTGCTACGAATCATCTGACGTGAGTGAGGTTAGATTGGTCTAGCATCTCAAATCAGATAGTGTGGTATTCTCATGCAATCACATACTCACACAGAAACAGAGACAAACTCACACAGAGACACACGCACGGACTCACACACACAAATGCAGATACACACACATACACACACACACACACACGCACACACACAAAAATGCACACAGACACACAGAGATACACACACGCATACAGACACTCACTCACTCACACACACTCACACACACACACACACACACACACACACAGCTCTCTCTGACACGCATACACAGACACTCACACACACAGCTGTCTAACTTCCTCTCAGTACACTTCCAGTGCTCACGTAACCCTATAGGTGTTAGGCTTTCACAAGATGTGGCCTTCATGTCTTTTTAAATATTTCCTCTTAAGTAAGCTTCAGCAAGCTTCATCAGGTTGCTCCTCTATGATCCATTTCATCAGAGCTTGGTCAATCACTATCACTTATCTGGGTTTCCCCTATGTCATGCAATTTAGTGATGGTAATCATGAACTGCTTACCACTGTTACCACCCAGCTGCCACACACACAGGCAGCATATCTACCATGGATATCTTACTGCTAAAGGCGCTGAACCACTTCTTTTCACCCAGTCATGCTAAATTTCACACTTATCACAGAATTTGTGATAGTGGGCTTCATGCATTCCAGCTCCATCATGTTATTTGTCTTTTTTTGTGCTTCTGTTGTAGTGAAAAACTACTGTAGTTGTCTAAGTTTGTATACAGTATATGCCACATATGTATACACTGTATTTATGGTTCTGATGATAAATTGTGTACTGTATCATGATTGTGTAAACAAAACCATGACGGCATGTTTGAAACATTGCAATAAAACATAGTCTACAGATGTCAAAGGATGAAACTGCAATTTCAAAGACCCCGTTTCGTACAGTAGGACACATCCAGCAGCAAGCAAGGGATTGTTGACACTGATGATATTGAAACTGAATTCAGGAAAAGGTGTTTCCACACACAAAACCATAAACACAAACACAAAGACAGGATCATATACGTATTCTGATCATATTCGGGATACTGAAGCACATCTAAATGTAGTCACTGACTGGCTGTTCTTTCTCCAGACGTTGCAGTACATTCATTAGGTAATTAGTATTACTGCAAACTTACTGAACTGTCACTTTCTTATCTCTATCAATGAGGTCAGACTGGGGCACACACACAAACAGACCAACTGTAATTACACTAACAGTTCTCACGCTAATCTCTCTCCGCCCTCTCATACTTTAGCTATCCCATCACTAGCAAAGAAGACAGTCCAGCTGTGCTCCAGAGAACCAGGGTAGCAGGCAAGCACCTTTCTTGGCCCAGGGAAAGCCACAAGACTCAGCCCCGCAACCAAGCCCCAGGCCTGGATCTTGT
>JAODXP020000025.1:28176814-28191814 GCA_027497455.2 Sardinella longiceps
CCATGGAGAAACAATCACACCTCTTGACACTTTTCAAACAGGTTGGCTCCACTGAGCTTAGCCATACACAGTTTTGTTGACCCTTGTCATTTCTATCATCTTTATCATTTGCCTGTGTGTAGTTTTATACCATGGAAACATAATACTATTAAATGAAGACTATATGCATTTGTGTGCCTTATTATTCAGTAATTAGATCTAAATTATCTGATTAATAGTTTAGGCCTACATAAGTTCTGTATGAATTCCCTTACTCGTCTGTTCTCTACAGTCACCCTTTGATGGCAGAAGTCTCAGAGAAGCAGTAATGAATAGCCTATCCCAACAGCAGCGATTGACACGCTGGGAGTAAATATTGTCTGCCTTTGTAAGCCGGTTATCGTTCCAGAGGACAGTGAGTGAAGCATGTTCCAATGTAAACAATGTGTAAACAGAGGTCACTTACCACGATTAGGATATTGCGTTTGTTTGCCAGACTCTTTTGGGCATTGTCAGCAGGTTTGGATTGGCTGTCGCCCCCTGCCCCGAGTAGATTGACACCATGTTGAGGGGGCTCCTCGTTTTTTTGAAGTTCCATAGTTCCTCACGAACCGGCATGAGACTTATCCAAACTTTTACGATATACCAGAGACTTTGTAGTAGGTCTCTGCTAAGGACCGCCTCTCTCCGTGTGCCTCTCGTTGACGTTTCCACAAGTGTAATAAACTGTAACATGTGCTGTGTGTCGTGCATGTGCGTGAGTAGTGGTGTGCGTACGCCCCAACATTGGAAATGAGGTCGCGCTCGCGCAATGCTCATTGCCTTTATTTCTGTCTCGACTTATTGAAACTTTGGTCTGGTCAATATTTACCACAAAACTGGTCTCGACTTATTGAAACTCTTTGGTCTGGTCAATATTTACCTCAATTTTCTTATTATTATTCTTTAGCCTAAGTACCGCCGTATTTCATTACTCTGTAATTTGGCACAGAACAGCCTAATCTGTGGCTGGTTATTAAGTTGTTCAATAAAGAAAGACAACAAAGTGATTTCATCATTGTTGGTGTCTGGCTACGGGCTACTCCGGGTAATTTTTGCCCCGGACTTACAGTGCAGTAGGCTACTAGCGCCACTCGCTGGAACAAGACAATTTTCTAGACTATTTTTATTACAGTATTAGTCTGTGGTGACATTCGGTTGAACTGACGTGATACTGTAAATTGTTTTGCAGATGATATCAGTTGGCCTAAGAGTTAGAACTAGCCACAGATATCCTCAATATGAATCCTTTCAAATGAATATCAAACAACATACATGGTGTAATGGTGTATGCAGGCAGGGGGGGACCGCCTTCACTGCAACATTTGGACCATGAGAGAAAATAATTTTGCGCCCCCAAGACATTGATTATTCTGTCTGCACCAGGCCTTTAGAATAGTCCTATTCCTGGGAGGATGTCATCCCAGAGGAGATTGAATTTCTTGCTGAGCCTCCTGCTCTGCTTCTTGAGGTGCCTTCACAGTCATCCAGGATGGCATTGGCCATGTGGATGTTGAGCAGGAGGAACTGGCTGACATTGACCCAGTTCAACATTACAGTAATATGGGTGTTCAGCATTGGTCATTAAAGTGGGATTTGGAGGAGTGGTTAGAACCCCCTGGTACTGGGGACAACAGTGTGCGGAGCGTCTCTCTTTTACTTAGAACCCTCTGGTGCCCACTGAGAAAGTGCTTGTTGCTGGTAACACTACTAGTGCCATGGGGCTCATTTCCCAGAAGTTGCTAACAAAGTTAACAACTTTGTTTGTTGCAATGCAAATTCCCATTGCTAACCAATTAAGTGTGGTTTTGGAAAAAAGCACCTCAGAAGAAAATACCCAGGGTATGTTGACTCTGATGCCTGCTTGCAGGACCCAGTCTCTGCCTTCATTCCAGAAGAGTGGAGGCCATGTTTTGTTTTTTTAACCACTAACACCTCTGAGACACCACCAGTGCCCTAAAAAAAGCTTTACAACCACAGTGGAGAAGTCACTGGAGAAGGAAGAAGCGGACGGCTGAAATTAGGACTCAGGAGTACCCAGCTCCTCTGGAGCAATTCATCAGCCCTTCAGACTAATGCTGAGAGAGCGTCTCAAATTCAAAGTATTGTTAAATACCTTAATTATATAAATAAATAGACAAACAAATTAGATAAAATAATTTTCTAGTTTGAGTTTACCTGTCGTACATTGCATCAAGAGAGCATAGTCAATAAGATAACTAGACGAAGCGGTAACGCTTTAATTTACAGCCCGTGAAGTACTGGGTAAGTATTAGGTAAGAATGGTGTAACAAAAAACTATCAAGGGATAAATTACTGAGTACTTACAGCATAAGTTTGCTGGAATAACATACGTTCACGCTTTATTTTACAGCCCGTGAAGTACTGGGTAAGTACAGGTAAGTACAGGTAAGAACAACGTAACAAAATAGAACTCTATGTGTAATATTGCCATAATTACAAAATAAGTGTGGGGTAGCCTGGATGCAGAAGCGTATAGGAAAGCCAGGGTTGGATCAACTTGCACGCACTTTATTTTACAGCCCGCGTATCCTTCCCTTGTTGTTGATGAACAGCATTATTTTCAGTCATGTCGGTTCGCTTAGACTTTCATGTGAAAATGGCATCTTTGTCAAACCACTGTCTCTGCCTATCCATGTCACACCACAAACCTGTGTGTGAGTGGGTGCGGGTGTGGTTTTGGTCCATTTCCGTTTAGAATGCACGGTAACAGGTCAGGTCATTCAGACAGCACCTAAACACCTCAAAACTACTTGTAACTACACCCTAATGTTGGATGAGCGGGCTGTAAAATAAAGTGCGTGCAAGTTGATCCAACCCTTGCTTTCCTATACGCTTCTGCATTCAGGTTACCCCACATTTATATTGTAATTATGGCAATATAACACATTAAGTTCTGTTTTGTTACGTTGTTCTTACTTGTACTTGGCCAGTACTTCACGGGCTGTAAAATAAAGTGTGAGCGTGTGTTATTCCAGCAAACTTACGCTGTAAGTACTCAGAAATTTATCCCTTGATACTTTTTTGTTACACCATTCTTACCTAATAATTACCCAGTACTTCACGGGCTGTAAATTAAAGCGTGTAATAGTGAACAGCCATTAAGGATCATGGGTTAGCTGATAAATAGTAGGCTACCAGTGGGGTAGTTGTTGGTTGCTACTATACAGTATTTTTCAATAATACTTATACCACCAACATGTATATTACAGTAAACATCTTAAACCGTCAAACAAAGTAACCCATCTGCTTTATCCAGAGTGGAATTTACCAACTGTGATCAGTAGATGGCAGAGTAGTGTCACTGTGCAAGAGCAACCTCTGTAGCAGTAGTGAGAGGGTGAACTACTGTAGGCCCCAATGACCTGTATTTATACTCATGAACAAAATTAAAATAGTATACCTGAATGAAAACACAACACAAAACTATGATTCATATGAGTTTGTTCTCCTTAATGTATGTAACATTAATGTTAATGACATTTACATGTCTATACTAGAAAAGTATAGAAGCCTTCTATACTCTTTGTCTATACCATTGAGTCAGTATCCAAGACAAGTAATCAGAAATGACTGATACGCATTATCGTATCTACCTTGTGTTGATTACAAAACAAAACAAAACAAAACAAAACAAAACAACCCTTAAAAATAGGCTTGAGCAGGAATCTCAAACCTTTCTTACATCTTGTACATCTTACACACTTACGGTGCAAAGTCTCATCTAAAGGGTCATCTAAATTTGTGGGGAGAAAATTATTTTCTGATGTTGTCCCCTTTTACTTTCCATAATTGTAGCCAAATCTGAGGTGCACCATAGCCTGCTAACATCAACTCTCAGCATAGAGCAGCACTAGCAAAGAGACATTTTGTACCAGACTAAGGCAGGATGTTTGAAACTGGCTTCACAGACATTTTAACCGTCTGTGATTATGTTATGAGATTTATTTACATTTCTTTCGACCCTTTGAAGAGCTACTCTTGCGTAAGCAGGTGGTGAACTACAGTACTAGCTCCCTATTGACCTGTTGGAGACCCAAGCCAGAGTATGCAACTCGGGCAGTGAGTGGATAAAAGTTAATGTCTATTTACAAAACAACAGCATGTTTCTGTATAAATGTAAGAGGAGATCATTAAATGTACATCGTTAAATCGTTAAATGTACACAAGTAGTATTTTTTTGTTTCGTAACCTGAGAGGGGATAAGGGGCCTGTGAACTTCCATGATGCATCTATCTGTAATTCACCTGTTATGTGTGTTATTTGGGGGTACAGTGTATGCTTTGGAGTACAAAATGAAAGCATGACTAACAAAATATAATGGGCAAGTCCAGTGTAGATTATAAGTGAAATGTCACAAATGTAACCACTGCCAACTTCTAGTAAACCAATCACAAAATCAACCTAACATACCAGTATGCAATTTTTTTCCTCTATTGTTTCTTGAAATCTGAAAGAAATGTATGAAAAGTGTAAGTAATACTATAATAATCTATAAGTAATGGATGCCAGCTAGCTGACCTGGGCATTTGGAACATTACAGTAGTAAACATCCCCTCTGAGAGCCTAACAGACACACTAGTGCATGATACTGGCAGACTAGAGTTTTAGCTCACTCAATAACGCTGTACTAGCCTGGCACGCTCATCCAGTGGCGTTGCGGTCGCTGGTCTGGCCAGCTACTGATCTAAACAGCGTTTCTGAGTTCCACAAAAATCTGGAACTCCACCCCCTTGGTCAGGAACCAATCAACTTTGAGGAGCTCCAACAGCTCAGTCCTGTTAGCAAGCTGTTCCCTTTGCGTCACATACGAAAAGAGTGGTGTGATTGGTTTTGCTTCGGCACCACATTTTCTGACATCAACCAGTAGCAAACAGAGGCACTTGAGGGAGGCGGGTCAACCATGTGCATTGGGAAACGTTTGTTGTACAGGCTCTTGGTCACAGAGCTTTAAAAGTCAATATCAATCAGGCTACTGCTGCATGAGTCCCTGTTGCGATTGGGTCACAGGTTCGAGCCCAGGCGTGTGCAGGGCTAGCCTGACATAGCCCGCCCATAATACAGATGTTCATCCATACTCATGGTCTTCTGGGGAGTGTTTACATCGGTTAAGATTGGTGAAGAACAACCCCTGCCAATAAGCAAAGCTGATTAGACGAGCTGTCCAATCGTTTCAAACCGGGCGGGCTATGTCAGGCTAGTGCAGGGCTGGACCATACTAGATGTCTGCCAGTTACACTGGTGCCGTGATCTGAATATGAGTGAGGTTAAGAGGGGTGAGTGTAACGGATGGCAGCCAGCTTAACTGTGAATGTGGAACATCAGTAAAGCTCCCTCCAGACAGCCTAACAGACGTGCTAGTGTGTGGTGATGATGACACCCTAAGGTCACTGATTTGAGGGGTTGCATGCAGGGCTAGATGACTCCTGTTACATATTGTAAAACTTTCCTCCACCTTTTCTTTTCCTCTTTCTCCAATACTTTTCCAACTTTGTAACGGCTGGGTGGCTTCCCACTGTGGACAAAACCCATGATTCAGACATTCCAGGTTTTCCAAATACATCAGGAAACATCAAAAATGAAAAAAAAAAATAAAAAATTAAAAAATTAAAATCTTTGGGAATCTAAACAATGTAGTTGTCAGTCAACTCAATTATGTGCATCTAGGCCAATCACAGCTAACAATTTTGGTTGTGTCATAATGGCATGTGACACAGGGGTAGGTCTGTGCTGAGGCTGGCAGATTGAACTGGACACAGTGGGGAATCATAGAGAACCTGCATGGTGCCTACTGCTCTTAGGCCTTTATTTTACTGTAAGAGAGAGAGAGAGAGAGAGAGAGAGAGAGAGAGAGAGAGAGAGAGAGATGGAATGAAAGAAGAAACTGAGATGGAGACAGCTGGAAGGGGGTGAAAGGGGTGGTGAGAGGAGTGGCTGTAAGAGTGAGAGCTAGAAGGAGTGAAGCAGAAAGCAAGCTGGAGGGAGGGAATGTGTGTGTGTGTGTGCTTGTGTTTTTGCGTGTGTGTGGCCAGGCACTGTATGTGTGTGAGTGTGTGTGCGTGTGTGTGTGTGCGTGCACTGTGTGTGTGTGTGTGTGTGTGTGTGCGTGCGTGCACTGTGTGTGCGCTTGTGTCTATGAGTGTGTTCCAAGGCACTGTGTGTGTGTGTGTGTGTGCGCGTGCGTGCATGCGCTGTGTGTGTTTGTGTGTGTGTGTGTATGTGTGTGCGTGAGTGTGTGATCTGAAATTAGCATATATTGGTGTGTATGTGCATGTGTATAGTAGTGTGATTTGTTATTTACAGACCCACGCTCTTTCAGATTTTTAAAGTATGTGTGTGTACATCTGTGTGCCTGCCTGTTTGAGTATGTGTGTTTGTGTGTGTGTGTGTGTGCGCGCGCATCTGTATATGTGTATGTGTGCATTTCTGTGCCTGTTTCTGTATGTGTGTGTGTGTGTGTGTGTGTGTGTGTGTGTGTGTGTGTGTGTGTTTGTGTGAGAGTGTGTATACATGTAAGTGACCCATGGTGACACTCAGTGCTTGCAGACTGAGCAGTCTGTTCCCAACACACTGCTGAGCTCACAGCAGTCCGCCTGCAGCTGTTCTAGAACCAACTGACCATTCCAGTCTGACCTCGGATCAGTCTCACATGCCGCATGGCTCCGAGAGTTTAACACAATCCACACTCAGTCGATTCAGCATTCACTTCACAATACTCTGTATGCATGACCACAACATCCAGCACTCACAACAACATCTGTCACTTTGATGGCGGGCTCACAGAGTGAACAGTATGCCAGCAACACAAATGCACTCTTGACATTCAGACCCCAATCAGATGGCCCAAAGAGTTAAAGCCCCCACATGCAACATTTAGGTAAAATTTCGATGTTTCCTATTCATTACACATTTATGTAAATTGCCTAGAACTCACTAGACTTGATAAATGACATGTTCCGGAGTAAAACGAGTCCCTTCACGAGATTGTCCGACCCTCCTAGAGGCAGATACCGCCTATGCAAGATCAGGGAGCGCGTCCCGGCTATCGTAAGTTTTGGTTAGCAAGCAAACTAGGTCACGTGACTTGCCAGAGTTTACGGGTCTCAAACCCGCCACCCCACAAGCTACAAACTCACGGCGTGGGAGTGGGACGCTCTAACCAACTGAGCTAAAAGCCTGAGCTTCTAACTCAGCGTGTTAGAAGCGCCCATGGAATTGGGTGATGAGGATTTACATGTACTACCGCCGAGCTAGCCGAGCTAGCTGGCCTCCGTTACACATAGATAGATAGATAGATAGATAGATAGATAGATAGATAGATAGATAGATAGATAGATAGATAGATAGATGATACACACAAGGCATTCTCAGACATACACTATAATAAGGCAATCATTTGTACAGCTGTCACTAAAGTGTGAAATTGGTGTAGAAACGGTGCAGTACAACGCAGTTGTTACAGGGTAAGTGCACTTTGCCTGCCTAGTAAAAATGACATCATAAGTCAGCTCTCAGTGTGAGACCCCTGAGCTTGACCTAGTGCACACTACCACTTCACACACTACACCCTACGCAGTGTGCACTCGTACCAGAGCACCACTTACAGGTCATGTAAACAACGCACTCCACCCACTCAATGAGCCTGCGCACGCACTGCACACACACACACACACACACACACACACACACACACACACACACACACACACACACACACACACACACACACACACTAATGGTTAGACATACCCCCACAGCTCTGGTATGAATGTTACAGTAAACCATTGCCCCTGAATGATTTACTGTGAAATGTGTGTGTGTGTCTGTGTACAGTATGTTTGTGTGTGTGTTTAGTGCATCCTGCTCACACTAGTGGTCAGTTTGTGTGTGTGTGTGTGTGTGTGTGTGTGTGTGTGTGTGTGTGTGTGTGTGTGTGCGTTTTGTGTAGTCTGCTCTCACTGCTGACCAATGAGTGTGTTCATGCTAATGTTTTCAGATCCATCACAGGTAACTGTATTTAACCAGTAGACTGTGTCAGAGTCGCTTGTTTCTGAATTTATATGGACCCATCACTGATTATGCACAGAACACCACTGTCAACGAGTCTATGTATCCATAATTTATCAGATGATGTAATGGCATCAGAATCAGAATCCTCTTTGCTGTGTTGTGGTTGGAGGAACTGTTTGTGACCCCCTCCAAGTCCAATGTTGCCACGGGAACAGAGGGACTCTATACCCTTGACCCCCTTGGCCCCTCCCCTTCTGCCTCATCACGCTCACTCCATTGGAGGATTGACTGTGTGATACGTCTGCTAAGATGATGAAACCGAGTGGATGAAACTGTCTTGAAGAATTTATCAATCCAGCAGTGCAATGTGTCCTGCTTTCCCAAGCAAAGCTTCAGCACTTTAAAGACCATTATTCATAGCAGGCGGAATTTTTCACTTCATGATTTAGAACTGTAGCCTGCGTGGGAACCAACCAGACATCCATCAGTCAACGTGTACAGTACAGTCGGGTCAGGCAACCAGTGACTGACTTCTCATTTTCAGTGTGTGTAACCAGCCTGGCTAACGCCAAGCTAAATAATCATGTGATCAAGTGATATTTATAGGCTAATCTAGTGATATGTAGTCTGGGAACCAACTATTAATTTTCTCGTAAGGAGGGTTAGGGTTAGGGGGTAAAATCGCCCACAGCCTTTTATAGGGCGCTACCAATGTCTATCATGAGCGTCTGTTTGTAGCTCATAGCCAATCGTATCAATAGTACCAGAGCCACCAGATGATGCAAAGTGAAATTTAGCATGCAAGGCAGCATTGGTCCTCCCCAGTTAGTCCTTCCCAGTTCCATGATTGGATCCCAAAAGCAGGGCTAGAGATCGTAGCCTGACATAGCCCGCCCATAATATGGCTGTTCATCCGTATTCATGGTCTGGAGACGGTCTTCTGGGCCGGGTTTACATCAGTTAACAGATAACCGACCAATAAGCGAAGCTCATTAGACGAGCTGTCAAACCGTTTCAAACCAGAACTGAATGCCCTCCCCCTGCCCTATAATCGCGTCAGGTTAAAGAACCTCCAGACCATGAATACGGATGAACAGCAGTATTATGGGCGGGCCATGTCAGGCTAGAGAGATCGGCCACTGTGAAAAAATCCACTGTGATTGAAGCTCTATAGTTTATATCAACCGGCAGCTGACATTACAGTAACTGAATGGGGCATAGATTAATGAAACTGAACGAGAGTTTTTGTGCCCCATTCATTTATTGTCATAGCTGGTTCACTATTCAGTCTTTTTTTTTTTACCCCAGTACTCAGTGACGTCATAACAAGGCTATGGACTGATTCTTTACTCTACTGTATCAAAAAAGAATTGGAATTAAAAACACACAACGTCCATAATTTAATCATAGATAGCACAATGGATGCCATTCAGG
Source organism: Sardinella longiceps (assembly GCA_027497455.2). Lineage (NCBI taxonomy): Eukaryota > Metazoa > Chordata > Actinopteri > Clupeiformes > Clupeidae > Sardinella > Sardinella longiceps. Next base: position 28,186,298 of record JAODXP020000025.1, read on the forward strand.
CTGCATTTGACAGTTCCGGGGGGCATAGTTGCTCAGTATGTTATGAAAGAATGATTGCTCATCACTTAGCATGTCCCGTGCATGGGGTGACCACTGCCATGGAAATGTGATGGGAGTAAATATAGACGCTCATGAGCAGAAATAGCAGCTGCGTGTTAAAGATGGGTGCGCAAGTCTGGCACGTGTGTGTGTGTGTGTGTATGTGTTTGTGTGTGTGTGTGTCTGTGTGTTTGTGTGTGTGTATCTCTCTCTCTCTCTCTCTCTCTCTCTCTCTCTCTCTCTCTCTCTCTCTCTCTCCTTGTTCACGTCACATGGGCTCGACTAACGATGGGGTGAGTGTGCAGCTGTGGACTGCTTGTCTGCCTCCTCACCCCGTTCTAAACAGAGGACAGGCTTTTGAAGATTCATTAAGGCTGCAGTCTCTCTCTCTCTCTCTCTCTCTCTTTCTCTCTCTTTCTCCTCAAGCTTTCATTTTATCTGTATGCATCTCCTTGTCAGTGGTGCGTCTTTTTGGTCCCTATCAATCTTAACATCTCCTTTTTATATTGTAATACCTCCCCCTCACTCTCCGTCCCTGTGTATATGTGATGTGTGTGTGTGTGTGTGTGTGTGTGTGTGTGTGTGTGTGTGTGTGTGTGTGTTGGCACCATGTGTATTTTTTTTTACTAGCCCTAAGTAACACACTGGCCTGTTTCCCTTCCTCCACTGCTCCCCCAACACACACACACACACACACACACACACACACACACACACACACACACACACACACTCGCACTCTCTCTCTCTCTCTCTCTCTCTCTCTCTCTCTCTCTCTCTCTCTCTCTCTCTCTCTCTCTCTCTCTCACACTCTGCCCACTGCTCTGCCTCCACAGTACTTCCAGCTCTTCTGTGTGATTGCCAGAAATCACTTCGATCCAATGGCGGTATCTTTCAAGGGTCACAAGACAAATTGGACAATAGAAAACACATTCCATGGCTCATTTAACCTCTCCTGCATGCTCTTCTGAGTGAGTGTGTGTGTGTGTGTGTGTGTGTGTGTGTGTGTGTGTGTGTGTGTGTGTGTGTGTGTGTGTGTGTGTGTGTGTGTGTGTGTGTGTGTGTGTGTGTGTGTGTGTGTGTGTGTGTGTGTGGAAAAGAGATGGAATTATATAGATGGCAAGCTAAATTGAAAGAGGTGAGGCTTACAAGAACAGTGACAGATGATTCTGACCATTTTGTCTGCATGCTAAACGTCTTTGACTCATGGACGTCATGTACTCATCAACTGGAAATCATAAACTAAAGTACACACAGGAGAGAAAGAGAGAGAGAGAGAGAGAGAGAGAGAGTCCCGTACACTGAGAGAGAGAGAAAGAGAGTGTGAGTGTACGTGTGTGTGTGCGTGTTTGTCCTTCTAGCAGGCCTATCAACTTGAAATCCCATATTAGAGTACGCACATTGGAACAGGGGTGTCAAACATAAGGCCCAGGGAACCATATTCGGCACCTCACACATGTAGCCAATGACATGTATCATGTATGGCAGGAAAGGGAGACGAGATGACCGTAACTGGTGAGGAAGTCAGAACACAGATGCATTAGGACAGTGCTGCCCCTCTGGTGGTCTGGAACATCAGACAGATGCTAAGCACAGCCTAGAATATGGCAGCCTAGAGTATTCATGATGTAATAGTGCTACAAAATGGCATGACAATAATTCTGTTTGTACATATGTGTAAATAAACACACACATACTGGAAATTCTGCCTCATCCACAGCTTTTTACCATCATGGATACAACAAGTGGGCGTTGTTTTATTTAATTATTAACTCCGTTTCATTTAATTATTCATTCTGTTTTCTCCTTCTATCATGGTATTTATTATTTCTAAGAATGCCCGCCTCACAAAAGCATCTCTCGTCGCATCTCCTCTGAGATGAGTTTATTTTTAGTAACGTATATATTGGGGCGTGTGTGTAAAACACACTGCTCTTTGGGGGGAGGAGTGGGGGTGGGGCTCCAACAGCATCATGGCACTCCCACTGGATTCCCTGAGTGTGGCAAGAGGAAGAATCATGTAGTGGGTTATTTCCAGTCTCACTATAGCCAACAATACACTCGTGTGTGTGTGTGTGTGTACTGTAAGCCTATATGAGCAATGGGCCTGGTTCACCAATATATTTTCTCAAATTTGCTCTTAGGGACCCATTGAAAAACCTATGTTGGTACCAATCTTCTTATAAACTGCGTAGAACAGATTTCTTTGTGAGAATTGCTTGTGAATGAGGCCCGATGCCCTCATCTGTTTATCCCAGTTAGAGCTAGGCCTACTTCAGTGGTAAAGTTTCACCTGTTACTGACAGGAAGCAATACATTATTCTTATTTACCTTTTATTTACATTTATCTATCGTATCATTATGATGTTTTTATGGATGATATTATTTTATTTATCTGCATGCACCATAACAATGGTTAATTTTTTCATACTGGAGTTTAATACTTCTTACAGTAATTGTGATTATGGTGATGCAACTACATGAATGTGCATTTATATATTGCAGATTTTTGTAATCAACTGTTGATAGTACGTTGAGCATGCATATGTGTGGAGTGAATTGCTTACATTCATTTTCATCTCACGCCATAGAAAAATACACAAGTTTTGACATCTTTGACATCTAAAATTAAACTTTTTTTTTTGTTCACAGCATCAAGGAATTTTTAGCAAATTTGAGGACAGACAAAACCAGACTGTATTATCAATTGCTTTTCAAAATTTTAAATAAGTTAGAAAAAAAGACAATGAACAATGAAAAAACAGTGGAGTAGCCTAGTAGTAAGGCCATTTACTTTTTGTATAGTTAACCCCATTTACTCTTCCCACAACCACACAATGTTTACCCCACCCTGCCATGTGTCATAATGCAATATGGACAAGTCAATTAAAAAACAAACAAACAAAAAAAAAAAACAATAAATGAAACAAGATACCACCAACTGAAGGTTATAAAAGGATAATAGTGACATCACCAAACCTCTGCCATTCATTGGTGGGAATGCATCTACGCATCAATTACTCTAAATGGATCTAGAAACCAAATCCATTATCACATTGCCAAAAAAATTTTAAAAAATCTGCTCTCAGAATAAACGTCAAGCATTATGTAACATCTGCCGTCTTGATACACGCCCTCAACTTGAAGGTTAATTTTATTTTAACTTACAGTATGTCTAGTTGCCAATATGTAGCCATTCTCACTGCTGGAGGCACCCTTAAATAGTGTCCGTATAATAGATGTATCAGATGGGCAGTTCAGGCTTCTCATCCCATTGACTGAGTACCCCAGGGTCCATTGGAGCAACAGCTCACGTCTTCAGCAAGCATGTCTCTGTCACTATAATGCCGTTCAGGCTTATTGGATTTCTATCAGCCTGAGGTCTGAATACTGAGTGAGTGAATAGCCTCTCTTGCTCCATCCAGGTCTCACCTCCCTCTCTCTCTCTCTCTCTCTCTCTCTCTCTCTCTCTCTCTCTCTCTCTCTCTCTCTCTTTCATTAAAATAAAAAAGTCCTTATTGGCATGACAAACAAAAATAAATATATATATATATCCTGATTTTTTTTTCCTCTTGACTTTTTTAACTTTCAATTGATGTTTCTGATGGCTTCATTTTGCCCTATGTTTGTATATTTTCTTTATTCTCCTTCCATGTTCTTTCTTTTGTTACATTGTGATTCTGGTCATTCAGTCTAAGATAACAGGTGGTGATAGGAGCTTTCAAAGCAAAGGTGGAAATCTGGCCAAATATCTGTTTGGTAACAGCCCATGAAGTACTGGGTAAGGAGCTGACAAGAACGTTGCAACAAAACGTATTAAGGAATAAATTACTGCATAAACACACTAGAATAACAAACAACATTAAAGTACAGTAGTCCGAGTTCTGTCTCGACTACTGCTGGTGAGATTGGGTGCATCATAAATGCATGAAATGGATGAGAAATTATGGGAATATCGCCCAGACTGTAAGATTTATTTATTTATTTATTTTTAAAGATTTATGGTATGACGCGCTAGTCCACCAAGCCATGTTGCCTCGTCTAGCGGGTAAATTAAATGCCATAATCCTTCAAAAATGATTACTGGTTCATATTCTTTGGTTTGCCAGGAAAATCATTATTGCTGTTAGTTTTGATGTTAGCAACTGTAGAGGGAGCTCTGCAGGTAAAATAATGCAATCTTGCCAGTTTCTGTAATGGATTCGTCTGTGTTGTGACTGAAGGTCGTCGAACTTAGCCTGATTTGACCATCAGATTCTATATTGTTTTACTTCGCTTTGCAAAGCTCTTGGAACATCTCCATTTGCAATTGGTTTCTCTCAAGAAGACGCTGTACTTTCTTCTCATGGACGTCACTAGGATCAAGAGTCAAGGGGGGCTTAGCCCCAGAGGGGTATATAATAGAATCTAGTAGTGATGCGCGGCAAAGCGCGCGCCGAAAATTTTTGCCAACTATTTATTACTTGAAGGACATTTATCAGAATATCTCATATCTTAGACTATTTTTATTAACAAAATTAGTCTAAATCAATTCATCAGACTGGTTTGTGAAGAGAGATGTTTGCAAATATCTCCATCAATGACTGGTGTAAATTAACTAGGCTCTTCTATTCTAAATATAGCTGCATATTTATTTCAGTCTAATGCACTGTAACAACTACCTTAGTTCAAATCCTAGGGAAATCTGACGATACAGTCAAATGTGAAAGTTTTTCAAACATTTATTCTGCATTACTCCGCGAGTAATATAACCGCTAAGAATTGATGTAATTTACATACAATGAAAATCATCTGCTCAGCGTTAGGGTGGCTTGGGGGAATTTTAGGGGGGCTTGAGCCCCCCCAAAATGGACCTAACGACGTCCATGTTTCTTCTTCAGCCCATCACCAATAAAACACTGGTGCTCACGTGGGCCAAGTTCGGCACTCGCAACGTTTTCAAACATTTTTCTATGGTTCCCATTCATCAATATGGGCAACTTATAGAACATGCTGCATCATTTTGTCATCTTCACTCGAGGTTAGCGTTTGAAGTCATGGCTTCCGTTTCTCACTTTGTTTGCTGATTGGCTTACAGCTCAGTGCTGGTAGAAACGGAAATGCATTATCCTATCCTATTCCTGACTATGTGGTGGAAAGATATGAGAATTAAGCAGAGCCACTAAGCAGCGTTCGCCTGGCCAGGTCAAACCACTCAAATCATCAAAACTCATACAAAAACACACCTTAAAGGAATAGTTCACCTTTTTGCGAAATTGGGTTATTCACTGTCTTACCTGGAGCAACATATGTGGGTAAGAGCATTGTGGTCTCAGTGTATGCGTTTACCTAGTCTGGTAACCCAAATTTTAGCTTTTGCTTAGCAAAGGCGCTGGAATGAAATGTTGCCAAAGAGTTGCTATCTGGCTACTTTACACTTTACATTCCAGTGCCTATGCTAAGTTAGAGCTAAAAAAAAGAGCTAAAATTGCGGCTGCC
>JAODXP020000025.1:28196814-28236814 GCA_027497455.2 Sardinella longiceps
GCCATTGACCTGCCAAAGGAATAAGCTGACCTTTTACTTCGAAGAGGTTTAACTGCCTTTTTTTTCTCTCTAAAAATAGACCATATTTATATGCCTCTGACCATGGGGCCTCTTCATGTCTTTTGTAGTTCAAAATTGAGCATGCACGCCAAAGAACCTCTTATTTTTCTGCAGTCAATTTGAATTATCAGCCCAGTGTAGACTTAGCTGACTTGTTGATATTGAAGGTCGGCCATTGTTAAATAAAAAAAAAAAAGAAAAAAAAGAAAAAAAAATTATATAGGATTTCAATGCGACTTACTGTGAGATGGAAAAAATTATAATGTGTAAGACCTGTCTTTTTTTGTAGACAAGACATCAACAAAGAACTGGCAGTTACTCACAATTAGGCACAACAGGAAATAGCAACAACAGCTGATAGCAATCACCCAGACTGTTTGGCTGATCCATAGCGGGCGTCATTAGAGACTGTCCTCTGTCCTTATCCTTAGCCTCTGGGGTGCTTTGTCTTTGGAGTGAGTGAAACTCTATTTTGCCATTCCTTAATTCTTGCCCTTGAGGGAAAAAAATAGTTAATATGCAGTTTACAATAAATTGATGATAACTGTTGTGCATTCCAGTTTGGTCTATGTGGACAATGTGAAGCGAATTGTCTTGGCGGTGATTTCAATACATTTGCATCAATTGCAAATGAGGTTTGTATGATGCACTACAGTACAAAGGTAGGTTGCCAAAGCTGTCAAAATATACGTGTAAACTACTATGACTAAATCTACCAGAGGTGAAATGGAGAGGAGAAGGTGAAAAGAGATGTTCTCTGGGGTATTCTTACATAATCCATCAGCAGAATCCGGTAGCAAACAAGTGTCAGTGGAATGTGTGTGCACCATATGTGTGTGTGTGTGTGTGTGTGTGTGTGTGTGTGTGTGTGTGTGTGTGTGTGTGTGTGTGTGTGTGTGTGTGTGTGTGTTTGCGTGAGTGTGTTTTAGTGACTGTAAACAGAAAAGTGTCTTGGAAGAATTCAATTCTCTTCCAGTGTGTGTGTGTGTGTGTGTGTGTGTGTGTGTGTTTGTGCGTGACTCATTAGCTCTTGGGTTTCCTTAAAAAAGTCCCTGTGAGGATAGCATTGCAGTTAGAGATGGAATGTGACATGTTCCAGAAGGGAGGCCTTCTCTACATTTGACTTTCATCAATGTGCTTGGCCAAGTTCGGCTCTAATTACAGTGATTGCGTCTAGAAAACTGACTGAATGCAGCCTGGAGACTAAAACTGTCAGATACTGTTCTACTCTACCCTTGGACACGTCTTTGGGGGAAAAAGAAAATGTGATCTTTCAAATCGTCCACCTGTAACTTGCAATCAGGACAATAACACAGAACCAAGTAATCTTTCGATGATGCACACATCAACAAATATATAGCCTATGTAGTTGCTAAAGTGGGATTTGGCAAGAGGGGGAACTCTCAAATGTTTTTTTCGCACAAAATGGGGTGATATTCTGCGTTTATCTGAGGTGCTGGAACTGCGCCCCCACACACACACACTCCCCCACTTTAACCCCTGAGCCTATGGCATTTAGGCTGAGAAAATGATACAACTATAATGAAAACGAAAAGATTATTGGCATTTAAAGGGGTTTGAAAGAAACTGACAGGACGCACCTTTTAGCACTTTCTCTGCACTTAACGTTGACTTTCCCTCCCTCTGGGATATCGACATTTTTCATATTCCAGTACACAAATGACAACGTCGATGTAAAAACCTTTGAAAAAAGTAAGATAATATTGTATTTAATTATTTTGAATCTCATATTGGTTATATATATGAATAGACTTTCTTTTATTGGTTCAATGTACAAAAAAAATAAATAACCAAAATAAAAAATTATGTAAAATAGTGCATCCAGGTCTATCCTGCTCAAGCATGCGCGCACGGGTTAAGAGGAGGGGTGGAGAAAGAAACCGAGAGGAAGAGAGGAATAGAGTGCTTTGAGTGCGCAAGTGAGTGAGAGAGGCAGAGAGACGGGCATGCGAGAATAGGGGGTGGTGCTGAACGAACAGCTCCAAGAAAACGCGCGCTACGGCAATAAAGTCATCATCGGATCTGGCCATCCACCGGCGCACCCCCGGTCATCACTGGCCAGACCCAGCGGAGCCATGAACCAGCCCAGCTCGCCGTCCTCAAGATCCATCGTCAAACTTGTGGAGCTCACCAACTCACCCTGACCATGAAGAGGCAAAACGTGAGGACTCTAGCGCTGATCATATGCACGTTTACCTACCTGCTGGTCGGAGCGGCTGTTTTCGATGCCTTGGAGTCTAAGAAGGAGACTACCCAGAAAAAGAAGCTGGACGCGAGGAAACGGGAGCTGATGGAGAAATACAACTTGACCAAAGTCAACTTCGATGAGCTGGAAGGGGTGGTATTGCAGCTGAAGCCGCACAAGGCAGGAGTCCAGTGGAAATTCGCAGGTTCTTTTTACTTCGCCATCACTGTGATCACGACCATAGGTAAGATGAGTTGAAAAAGTTCTATTCCACAATTGTTCAGGGATCATTTGTAACCTACAATACACTCTACTATACACACACTACAGAGGGTCTTCTGTATTATCTCACTGTCCATCCCTCAGCAAACTTCAGTTTAGCTTGTTTTTGGAATCAGAGCATGTTGTCTGTCTGTTACAACGGCAAAATCTAGACTTTAGTCTACAACATAACAGTTTCATCAACCGGTCAGGTTTTGATTCACATATTAAGACTATTGTAATCAAAAATGCAACCATAACAACAGTGAGTGGTTTATTTGTGGGAGCCCACGAGAGTAGTTGATCACATCACTTAGGGGGATGAAATGTCCGTTCGGTTCCGTCATGCGTAAAGGACACTGAGATATCACTCTATTCCACTTGCTTCGGACTTGTTGAATGACCCTTTGCAGATGGACCATGGGGAGGCGGTCTGATCGCGTTTCATTGCTTTAAGAGAAAATAAACATCACATTTTTGACCTTTAAATATTTACTCTTTTACGAAAACTAATTTTTTTTTTTTACACTTTTTCCATGACGGTAACCCAGCAAAAACGATTACATACGCTGCTATCGCCAAGCACATTATCAGTTCGGGGGAGGGGAAAAAACACGGGTCTTACTGGGCTATACGAAACTTATTTTACTGTAAGCTATTACAAAACGCTAGTCAGTCAGGTGTATTCCAAAGGCGCACAGTCGAAATTCATGCCTTGCCAATTTAGACAAGGTATTTGGACAGTTTATGTTGTTATCAAGTGCCAGGGGTAAGTGTGAGCTTTCTGGCTTCAGTGTTCAGACTTCACAGAATCCAGACAGGTGGCAGATTTCAATGAAACCTGTTCGCACATGTTTCACATTTCAAAAGCCTATACTGCCTATATTCCTATTCCAGTTCAGTTGTGGCCAATGTAGTGTCAGCGTCACCAGCTTTTTTTTTTTTTTTTTTTTTTTACATCTTTGTTACATTGGCTTTTACATAAATTTTCGTAGACCAAGGTTTTTGAAAAAACACAGGTTGTAGACAAGATTATACATGGACACTGTATCAAAAGCAATGTGGCAAGAGCAAAAGAAGAGGAAGGGGGGAATAGGCTACCATAGACTATAGCATAGGCTACCATAGACTAGGCTATAGCACATATTTAGACATATAGGCCTACTGCTTTCACCTGTGTAACAAGTGTTTATTTACCGTTAACTGAAAGAGGTCATATCTCTATTCAAGTCTTGATACTTTGGCCAAACAAACCTCATCACTTGTGTTTGACTCCATCGTCACCCCAAGTGTTTACCTACTGAAAAGCCAGGCAGCCGCTGGGCGCTTGTTCACAGCGACCCGGGGTGTAACCCTAGCACGGTGCTAGCGCTAATTGCACACCAACCCGATCCGTCCGGCTGAAACCGCATGCTGTAATTGTGAGCGCGGGCAGCGGGTCGCAAGGCAGCCGGAGTGACAGCGCTTTTCACTGCGTTCATCAAGTATTGATGGGAACGCTGCCTCCGATGCCCCCTTCACCCCATCCATACTCACTCACCAACTGACTTGGTCAACCACTGAATCTCCTGGTCTTGCCTCCCTCCATTTCGCTCTACTTTACAGCCTGTTCCTCATGGTCTCCCAAAGCACCCACTACTCCCCTACACCTCTACCCATTCAACCATTAAGTGGCTTTGAGGGTTTTGCAGCCAAGCACATAACCAGTGCTCACTAGCCTGCAATTTGAGGGCTGATAGATATCCTTGGTGAGATACTCTCCAAGTGTTATTAATCTGTCATGATGCGATTCTTATTTTCGTATTGTTTATTTTACTGTAAGCGCTAAGAGGTAGGCTACCTCATCAATCTGTTGTTAAGTTAAGAATTTGGGGGTATAATCAACACAGAATAACATGATATGGATCTCATTGGTAGACAGTTACGAACTGGCTGGAAAAATGTCAACTTTGAACCTGTTGTCTGATAGTGTGGTCCCTCTTGAACTATTGTACCTTGGGTGAAACACACAGGCCATCTTAGGGGTTGTTGATGTTCCAGGGTCTGTTTGGTGGGAAAAGGGGCCTGCATCGCCTGACAAAAGAGCTTGGTGCGACTGAGACAGTGACGGACTCTCAAGGGATCAGCAAATGGCTGACATGAAATCAGAGGAGGGGAAGAAAGCACTCCATCGAGATAGAGAGAGAGAGAGAGAGAGAGAGAGAGAGAGAGAGAGAGAGGGGGGGGGCACATGAAAAACATTAGCTTCATAAAATGCAATGTTTTCCTGAACAGAAGGGCAAGTTTTGAGGGGGAAAAATAAGAGGGTTCATGGTTGTTGGGGTGAGAGGGGGGTTACACAAACAGAGGTGATAGGGAGGATTTAGAAACTGAGAGAAAGAAAGAGATGAGAGAGATGTGTGTGTGTGTGTGAGAGAGAGAGAGAGAGAGAGAGAGAGAGAGAGAGAGAGCAAGAGAGAGATGTGTGTGTGTTTGTGTGTGTGAGAGAGAGAGAGAGAACGAGAGGAGGGAGAGAAATGTGAAAGTGTCATAAGCTTGAAAGCCCACGTGAGAATAAAACCCAAGTGGAAACTGCGAACAGTTCGCCGGGGTGTTTGGGATGAGGGTGTTTGGGATGATTTGACCTCTCGCTGCTTGTGCACGTGCATAAACACATCCTGGTGTTTTAGTTAGGGGGCGGGGGTTGGGAACAGGCAGTGCACGGTACAGTGAAAATCAACACAACCAGAAAGTCACACACACACACACACACACACACACACACATACACACACACACCGCCATCAAAAATCATTCCCCATCCCCTTCTCCTGGGAAAGAGGCTGTGACATGGAAGGAATTTTGGGATCACGAAGAGTAAATAAAGCCACGGACCTGGAGAGCTGACATTCCGATATCCCTGGCACGACTGGACAGAAAGAAAGAAAGAGGGAGAGTGTGAGGGAGGGAGAGAGAGAGAGAGAGAGAGAGAGAGAGAGAGAGAGAGAGAGAGAGAGTAAGGCCTGGGCCATGTGGGTCTTGGCACATGAGGAGTTTCTGAGCTCTGGTCTGCTGGGACCGTCAGTGGCAGGCATTCTCATTGGGTAAAGACCCTTTGGCAGTGCCACACCAACTGCCCCCCCCCTCCAAAATCCCCCCTAGTATCATTCTCACGTCACAGGGGGCACACAGGGCACCGCTGACGACACCCCGAGGCCGGGCACGCTGGTGCATGGCACATCTGGGGCCGGGCAGAGAGTTTCAGCGGTGGCTTACTTTTCAGCCGCTTTTGTAGGTTGTTGGGGATGGTGGCAGTGGCAGCGGCAGCAGCAGGCGGCAGACAGCTCAGGAATAGAAGACGCATCTTCTCCCTCCCTCCGGCCGGGACGGGCAAAGCCGTCAGCTTCCCGGTGTCTCTGCCTCCTTGATGCCACGGCTTCTCAGCTTGTTTGTTCTCTTCTTTTCACCGAGGCTTTTGTAGTTCCCAGGAAGTGGCAGTTGGAACACCCAGGCTCTTTGAGAGAGAGAGAAAAAAAAAAGAAAAGAAAAAAAAAAGAATTGACTGCCTCGGAATCGTCTCCTCAACAACAAATGGCTTGTCATTTAAAAGCGCATTATTTTGCCCTCTCAGTAAATGCCTGCCATGCCCCGTCCTGAATAAACATAATATGTAAACAACTCTTGTGTGGATCACCTTTGATGGACCACTAAATAATAACCCTGGTTTTCCCCCCCGTACAAGTGCCAATCTAGGCCTATACAAATTCATAATAGATTTTAGAGTAATATCAATAAATCTGTCAGACAAAATGAAATATTCAGTATATGCTTGAGAGATACTAAACATGTCCGGCAGAAAAAAGCAGCCTTTTGACGATGACACTGAGGGCTTTGGGGAGGTTGGACACCTCCCTTAGCCCACTTAGGTAATCTGACCTGCTTTTAAACTGGTTAGATGAGCCACGCTCATAAAGGCTTTGATGAATGGCTCAGAATTGAGGCTCAAACAGGCCGAGCACACACACTCGTAGAAATGTAGAGTGTATGTGCTGTACAGCCACTAGCATGCATACACAAACCCACACACTCACTCACACACACACACACACGCACACTCACATTTGTGTACATTTTGTGTGTGGAATAACCGGACCCAAGATCTGATGTCATGATAAATTGCGTGTTTGTCTATGTGTGTTTGTGTGTGTATCTTTATGAGTGGGTTGGGTGTGTGTGTGTGTGTGTGTGTGTGTGTGTGTGTGTGTGTGTGTGGTATGAGGAAGACATTTCCTTACCCAAAAACTATGAACCAAGTCAGACTCTTACCAACTTATTCATGTCTTTACTCTATCTCTCACTGTTTTACCCCCCCCCCCTTTCTCTCCCATTCTCTCTCTCTCTCTCTCTCTCTCTCTCTCTCTCTCTCACACACTCTCTGTTTTACCCCCTTTCATTCCCTCTCCCTCTCTCTCTCAATGACTCATTGTGCCTCAACTGCCTTGCAATTTACTCAGTGTCTTCTCTATTCTAAATGTTTGTAACATATCCACATATACAAAATGAGTGAACAGTCCCTATAAGCATAAAACACCTGTGTTTGATCTTACTGTACCCAGCTCAGGTATTATCAGTTTATTACAGTAATCACCAGACCGTAAAAGAACATTTGAAAGCAGTCAAAGATGTTGACTATCGAGTTGGTTCTAATCCTGTGTGTGTGTGTGTGTGTGTGTGTGTGTGTGTGTGTGTGTGTGTGTGTGTGTGTCACCCTGTGAGAAAACATTTGCACTTGAAATCAATGATGAAATGGAAAGTGAGCTGATATCAATACAACACGTAGGAGGAAGACTCAGTCTGTTGAGCCACTCTCTTTGTTTGCCTCAGGCCCCATTGTATTGACTCATTTCAGTGAATGGTCCCGAGAAAAAGGGTAATAAATATGGAAATGAATGATCATAACAGAAGGCCAATGAGTACTATAAGATGACTCAAAAACCACAATAGCGAATAGAGAAAGAGACATGATAGTTATGATGGTGACGGCTATACAAAAATAGCTCCTGAATGTAATGTATGAGGACTGATACAACTGACCTGACCCTTTGTTGTGAAGGACTTTTAACTACTGGTTAAACTCAGCTTTTTGAAAATGTGACTTACATAACATGTAAAAGCAGTTTAAAGTGTAGAAATATAAACGTGATGGCAGTTTTTTTTATCCAAAATGTTTGCAGGCATTTGTGCCTGAAAGCGTCTCTGGAATGAGACACTTTGACATATACACACACACCGACTGTCTCCAAGACTTTTGTAGGCTAGTTTATGCAAATCCCAGAGTGAGGACCATGCACAAATGAAGCCTAAATCAATTCCAGATCTGAACGGGCGAATGCTATTACCTAGTCTAGGCATGTGCTGAGCTAATTCAACTGTGGCAGTGTCTTAAATTAACCCTTATTAGCGACCATTTCCTCTGAGCTCTCCTTCTCCGAAAATGCACAGGCTCACACTAACCTGTTGCCCAGTCTCATAAAAAGAAAATAAAAACCTTCATAAAACCATCCTGTGGAACATAGTAACCTGCAGCAGTTGCCAGAGACTGTGGGTTCAATGGGTTTGAATCACAAGCATTAGATGTTGCATTTTGATATTCTTCTTCCATTTGACTATTTTATTTTATCTTAACATAACAGCGATGAACTCAACTCATTTTGAGATAGCACACTGATTGAAACAGAGAATGGGGGACTCCAGTACTGCTATTATGTGCCTGGAATGTCATAACACTATGTAACTTTGTTGTAATGGGTGGGAGTATGGCTCTTTTGTACCACTTCTAAATGTACCGGGTAACCCTTGTGCATCATTTTCCAACTCTGCATTTAGTCAAAATGGCACTGAAAGTGTACCCACTACATGGAAAATTGGCGTCAAGGAGTGAAATATAATATTTTTTTATGTTGTGTTGCTGGCTTTAACATCCTCCCTTTACGCTGCAAGTGCTGTGAACCCACACAAAAGGGCCTCCTTAACGTGTCTCTTGTGTTTGCGAGCCTCTGAGTCAGCGAGCTTGTGAAGCAGACAACCTCTTCACGCTGCGTTTGACCTTAAGGAACTCACCTTGTCGGTTCACGAGCGAAACAGGAGTCCTGCTCAACGGGGTGGGTGGGAGAGATGAGAAGTAACCTCGTGTAACCCCCCCGTGCCGTGCCATGCCATGCGCCACTGAGCTGCCCACTCCGCTCATGATCAAAACGCCATTGGATGACAAGTGACAATGTGCCACCCGGTGCCCACTCCGACCCCCACTCTCTTCCTCCTCCTCCTCCTCCTCCTCGTCCTCCTCCTCTGCCTGCATCACTGAACAACAGGCAACAGGGTGCAGAGCTGTGACTGAATGTCGTTGAGAGCACATTTGACATGAACGCACCCGTGCTTTTACACATGTAGGGTGCACAGATACACACGACTACACATACTGTACACACATGTCCACACTGACACACGTGTACAGTACACACACACACACACACACACTTACGCATAACCCCATAATCATGAATGTATTAATTCTCACTTAAACCCACATTATTAAAGGGTATTTCTGCTGAGTATCTTTACATAAATATATTCACATATAGATGACATGATTGATTCAGGTTGTCTCAAATGCAGATCCCATGCACACATTTATTGCTCGCATGCACGCACCCATGCACACACTTATTACAGAGAGAGAGAGAGTAATCTTCCCTCTCATTCAGAGGTTGTGTGGCTTGTGGTACTGACTGAGACATAAAACTACTTTTACATGAAAGGCCAATCAGATTAAGTTGTGGTAGTGAGGGTAGTGTGTGTCTGTGTACAAGTGCATGTGTATGTTTGTGATCATGCCTCATGGGCAAGTGTGTGTGATCAAGTCTTAGTGCCTACTGAGTGCTGTGTTGTTATTCTTTGTTGTTAATGGGAATTGAGGGAATGGGTTTGCCATTTTCTCTCTCTCTCTCTCTCTGCCTCTCTCTCTCTCTCTCTTTCTCTCTCTATTCATCCCTCTCTCTCCATTTTTCTCCAAATCTGCCTTTCTTTCTCCTACAGCGATGAGCCACTCGCACAAAACCACTGGACCCTCTAATCCAAGCAGACCTGCAGGAGTAGTGTGTGTGTGTGCGTGCGTGTGTGTGTGTGTGTGTGTGTGTGTGTGTGTGTGTGTGTGTGTGCGTGTGTGACAGAAGTGTTGCTTAAATCTCTCATGCAGCTCAGACAAATCCCCCCCCCCCCACACACATTCCCCACCCCCCACCTCCCCAGCTTCCTCCACCCACACCTAACCCCCGCCCCCCTTCCATCCTGTAAGTAGTTGTCGTGGAGATAAATAAATTATGACTTTTTGAGGGAGTCAGAAAGAAATGAAGGTCTTCGCACAGATCACCCGCACTCTCTCAGCTCGCCTTTTAAGCTGATGTCAGGACTTTATGCTCTCTCTCTCTCTCTCTCTGTCTCTCTCTCTCTCCCTCTGATGTCTCCTTTTTTCTCCCTCTCAATGAAATGCTAGGCGTAGCCTCGTAGCGGTAGCTTATCAAATCATATGGATTGCCCTGAGACTGGAGCCGCCTCTGTGATTTGATTGGTGGTTTAATGGGCTCTGTTAGACAACGGAGATTAGAGAATCAGTGCCAAAAGGCATGAGGCCCTGAGCTCAAAACCAGATAATTTTGACAGAAACAAACCAGTTTTTTTTTATTAACCTCTCTAAATATGGTTTAAGGGAGCAATAATGTTGATTGGGTTGCCTGACTGTATTGTAACGCCAATGGTTCTTATTCCTGTGCAACTCAAAGAACATTTTTCATCTGAAATCAACATGCATTTGCTTTTATTTTTTTATATAAATATACATTTTGATGCCTGAAATAACAAACTATACCACACCAATACAAACAAACATTCATGGGGTTAGACTACATTGACTTGACCCAGCATGTCGATTAAATAGATTAAGCCACAGTGACAGATAGATGGATATAGGCATGGAAAGAGACCAGCACAGAAGCATAACAAACACCTGTAAAGTTACACTGGCCTGGTGGAGTGTCTGAGGGTAGCCTGATTGGGTGTTAATTGTTGAGGTAACCCAACAACCAGCTCAGGGGTAAAGTTTAGGGCTAGTGTCTCGAATTACCTTTTTCCGAAGAGATAGACTAGGTCCCCACGACAGATATTCCAGTTTCAAGTGGACGAGCTGCCTCAGCATAGATATGTATCTCTTACAGTATAGATGTACAGCAGAGAAACTTAGTAAGCATAGTGTAGATCTTTCCAAAAGCACCCACGTGTGCACGCACACACATGTAAGCACACACACACACACACACACACACATACACACTGAGACCAAAGGCCTTGAGAGGACGTTTAGAAAACTTTTTCCTTTCTGAAAGGACTCTCTAAACATAGATGTGTGTGGGTCCCCTTCCCTTCACACCACTGAGAGGTTTGGGGGACTGCTTGGGCTCGAGGGGTTCTGTCAGTATAAGTGTGATCATAACAAAGTTAGGCACAAGGTGACCGACTGTCACGGGTTTAGACACGTCTTTGTGTGATAACTGTACACAGTTTTTGTCGAAGTAGAAGTCCTTTTGTTTAAGGAGAAGTCCTTGACTTGGGGTGGGATTTGCTGTGATTTGATCAATGTCAATTCTGTTCCCAATTTCTTACTGTAGAGAAGGTAGTTTTCAGGATAAACATATACTATCATAATGTACCAATGGTCTGAAAAACAGTATTGATAAGAGGAATTAATTATCATCCCTGACACCTTTGTGGAGTGGCTTCCTATCCCCAACATAGGACTGCACAGTGCTTATCCTGGATGGTTGGTTGGAATAAAACCTGCATTTATCCACCCTTCATATGAATATATGTCATCCAAATGAATTTACAGATCTTACCAAAACAATTTGTCTGATGAAAAAGATACCTGGAACAGAAGCAGAAAGTTGCATAGTGGCCCTTTAAGAGGTGTTTGTTTGTTTGTTTGTTTGTGAGCTAATGCGCTGGCACAGCACAGACAACTAGATGAAAGTGAGAAAGTCCTGGCCTGGTTAAACTGATTGTGCTGCTTGGGGTCTGGAGTTGGCTCAGTCACTTGCTTCACTGCATTATGGGCTGAGTTCCAGACAGAGCAACAGAGCAAAGTCCAATTTGCTATCAGGTTTGTGTGGGTTTACCCAGGTTGAGAACGTCGCTATGTATAACTAGAAAAGCGCTTAGAGAGCGCAGACCTCCGCCAAGGCAATGTGGTCACAGACATAATATAAATTTCAGATCATGTTCTGGATCACCGATCTTCAAAATCGAATCAGTTCTTGCTTGTCCCAATATACACATTGTCTGAAAATTTCATCCAAATCCATGCAGTACTTTTCGAGTTATCCTGCTGACAAACAGACAAATAACCAAACCAATGCGACCGAAAACATAACCTCCTTGGCGGAGGTAATAACAAATGCGGTTTATTAGATTACAATCCAGTGGCTGCGCCTTTAAAATCTGGTTGATAAACATTTTTTAAATGTACTGTCTAGGGAAGTGTAGCGATTTTCAAAATGTTGAATAGTCGATGTACAATTTGTGATTGGAGTGATTATCGATATTTTTTTTACCAGAAATGCACATCCCTAAGTCTACTTACGTCAGATGAAAGATGTGGTTTCTGGCTATATTGAGCCTCATTTGTATATCTGGAAATCCACAGTTTACTCATCCTGACTCTCAGGATGAATTCATCAGCAAGTCAATTAGTGTAAGGGGCTCCTTGTGGCATAGTTGGGCTTTTTACTAAGGTCTCTAGAAGATAATGTTGCTTCCTTTGTGGATTAGAGAGCAGAGGAGGATGTTAAATAGAGCCTAGTCATGGGCTCATTAATGTGTCAGAACATCAAACAATTTTGATCAAACAATCTGTGAACTGAAAGAGAACAGAATTATGTACTTGTACAGCACTCTCCTCATAGATGTACTGTACATTGCGTAGAAAAAAATTGCTTTCCATTTTGTTCCAGGTTTTTTGCTCTCCATTTGTAGTTGTCTGATAGTGTATGCAAGTTATGTACTGTCAGTAAAAAATAAACACACAGTAAACACCAACATTTAAACAAACACGAATCAGTGTATACTAAAAAAACAGAATCAGTGTAACTGCCTACAGTAGTTATTTTTCAGCATGAGCATTCATGAGCTAATTGCAAGTCTAGGATCTCCAGTACCATTGCCAGCTGAGGATGATTAATATGGCAGAACTGAAGTGATGCGTTCTCTGTTTGTCTGGGGCCTAGACCTTGTAACGTCATGTGACCTCATGCCATGTCACAATCAATTACCTACCTGTCCCTGCAAATGACAGGGGTCTTTGTTTGAATCCCAATGTAATCGATTTCATACAGTGTGTCACCACAGGTCTCATCAGGTGGACCAGGTACATTGGGGAAGAGGTCCATTCGTCTGATTGATTAATGTGCCATGGCAACACATATGTGCAATAACAAGCAACATAACTGTTAGCTTCTCCCAAGATTGGCAGCTTGATGTTATTACACTTTGTGTGTGTGTGTGTGTGTGTGTGTGTGTGTGTGTGTGTGTGTGTGTGTGTGTGTGTGTGTGTGTGTGTGTGTGACTGTATTGAGTTGTTAAGACAAGGTGCAAATGAGGAAACACCACTGATTCACCCCCTGGACTGCATCACAAACTGTTATCTCTGCTGCCTGACATAGAACCCACCAGATGAGATCAGCTGAAGTCTAATAAACCTAAGGAGCTAAATGTTGTCTGATGTGTGAAACCAAAAGCTCTGAGTTTGGCTGGTGGAGATGTCCCTGCCAATAACCGGCTTGTCAGTTTATCAGACACCTCGGTGAAGTAATCCACACTGCTGTATACATATTTAATCCAGTGGTATCTCTTAGCGTTATATGTTTTGTATTTTTTTCCAAAACATTTAAGGTGGTATTCTTCCAGGTGCTTAAGTCCAAAGGCTGAAACGTATTGCGCTAAGCAGGTTTTTGGACTTAAGCATCTGGGAGAATACTGATGCATGCTGGAAAGTAAAGTGCTCCTCATTATGAACATTCAACAGGCTGTTTGCTATGGGAAGATTCCTCTGAGGATCTCCTTAGTGGTTTATGGCTTCAGATTCATGACAGAATTGATGGATGGTAAAGATGTAGTTGTGGTTTTAGTATTTACCCTACCCTTATTTGCCTACAGTAGTTATTTTTCAGCATGAGCATTCATGAGCTAATTGCAAGTCTAGGATCTCCAGCAGATTCATGACAGAATTGATGGATGGTAAAGATGTAATTGTGGTTGTATTATTTACCCTCGCATTGACTGAAAACCTCACCCTTCGGTTTGTCCTCTTACGAAATTCTCCTTCAAACCCCCTTTTCCCACTCTCCCACCCCCTTGAGACGGTTGAAATTAGACTTTCGAAATCCCTGTTGTGATTAGTGTACATTGAGCTGCCATTTCCACTGTATTTCTCAGCGTTTCCCCCCCTCGTGTCGCTTTGGTTGTGTAACGTGTCTAGTGTCTGTCTCGGGAGCGTGGTGATGCCACTTACAGTGGAGCCGTGGAGGTAATAGGTGAGCAAGTGTTTATCCTCTGGGGCATGGAGGAATGCCAGCTAGCTGATGAGATGGGATTATGGGGGTATACGAACGCTTTTGTAGCTTTCTTTTCATCTCTCTCTCTCTTTATCTTTTTTTTTATTTTGGTGCACTTCACCCTATGACACTCACAGAGTCTTCAGACAAGCCCAGAGTTGCTGGGTTTCACCGTAACTACTCTTGACAAGGAGAGAGAGAGAGAAAGAGAGAGAGAGAGAGAGACAAAAAGGCGAGGCAAAGCCAAAGAGAGTTGGACAGAGATAGAGAGAGAGTGAAGGACAGAAAGAGAGAGAAAGAGAGTGATGAAGTGATGACACATCACCGCCTAAAAAGCCAGTCGTTCCTCTCTGTCCCCGTCCACCACTGCCTATTATTTATTTATAACTCGTTTTTTAGAGGAGAGTCAGAGTGTTTGTCTCAGGGGCTGCATGGGGGAGAGTGAGCTTGTCCTCCTAATCTAGGACAAGGATGCGCTCAGACGCAGGTACCTTAGACCAGCCCTCCCCTTCTCCACCTCCCTTTCTTCCTTCTCTCTCTCTCTCTCTTTCTCTCTCTCTCTCCCTCTCTCTCTCTCTCTCTTAGGATGGCATATGGCAAGCCCTTGGCCATTCTTTCTCCCTGCTCAGGTGTGTGTGTGTGTGTTTTTTTTCAGGCACAGCTTTGGCCTTCCCCTACTTTATCCCAGACATCAACGCCAGACTGCTAGCACCCAGCGACATGCTAGTGTGGGCCCTGCTGCTTAGAACTTCTACTGTGAACCTAGTCAAATAACACATAGAATTCAACCCTGCCAGTCAACTTCAAACGACGACTCAGTCAATGTTTTTCATTTTGCTTCTATGTACAAAGATGCTAGTTCGACCAGACTTCATCGTTGCAATCATTGGTTGCCTCCCACAAAGACATAATGTAGCCCTTCCTCTGTTAGCTGATTGCTCTATCATAGTGGCCTGAAGGCAGCGCTGCCTGGAAGGCACAGTTGATGGCAAAAAAAGATTGTTCTCCTATCTGAACGAAATATTATATTGAAATGCAATATTAATCAGAGGTATCGCTACCAGAGGCAGCACAGGGCCAATGGCCTTTCTATTTCTATGTGGTCAGTCAGGTTAGGCTATCAGGTTATCAAAATCAGTTGACCACAAGTGCAGGCGGACTGGTGAAAGGAGCTACCACCATTACATTGCTGTAGATCAGTTCTTGGTGTGATAATAACTACTAGCGCTTGAGTCCATTACGAAAGATGGCTCTGGGAGCCAGACACTCATGTGCCGTTGCTCTGGTGGCTTTCATGCTCAATCAGACAATCTCATCACGGTAGTGTTTCTATTAGTTCTTGCATAACGATAAGCTGTGACCAGCGATTGGATAATTAAATTAAGTAATCTCTTAGAGATTAAAATAGCACTCGTGCCAAATGCAAAAATAAAAAAAAATTAAAAGGTGTTGTTCTAAAGTCTACTGTACAAGACTAGAGAGCATCGTGAGACTGCAAAGTCACACTGGCTTTGACATTAATAGTCTATACCCAGAGTGAAAGACAAGGAGATCTTGTCTGACGTTTTCGTTTCTGCATATCAGCTCCGTTACTAATTTAATTGTGTGTGAGGTCACGCAGCATTGTGTGGTGTGGCAGGTCTGTGATATAGCTGTGATGAGGGGCTGATATAGACTTACAGACCCATGGCGTCGTGCCCATCCGTGGACCATGGTGTCTGTCACGAAGTGTCGGGTGACCTCTCGGTGTCGGCGGTGGAGACAGGTCTTTGGCATGCCAAAGCACCCCCCTCAAAAAACTGCCCCTCAGCCCCACTGTTTCTGACTTGGATCGGAAGGTCATCTTGAGTTCTTGTTTTTATCTGTGAGTTATGCTTATTTTTCCTCGTAGTGCATTATGTCGGCCATCATGGATGAATTACATTGTATTAGAGCATGAAGACTGGATGATGATGATGATGATGATGATGATGATGATGATGATGATGATGATGTTGATAAGATACTTTAGTTGTCAGTTAGTGGACAGAAATTCATTTTGCATCCCTTGGAGGCTCATTTAAAAAAAAAAAAATCATACAGTGAATAAATTACCTTCTTTAGATGATCATACATAACAAACACACATGATGATGATGATGATGATGATGATGATGATGATGAGACTGTTTAAAATGGATGAAATAATATCTTGCTCTTCTTTTCCTCTCTTTTCTCCTGCTTCACTTCTTTCTTCTTCTTCTTCTGCTTCTGGCTTTGTCGCTCAGTTTCTTTTCTCTCTTGGCTGGCCGACTGCAGAAGTAAAGTGATCCATGCAATGGCCCTTGTGCTTGCTTCCCCTCTCTCTTTCCCTCCTCCTCCTCCTCCTTCTCTGTGTCATTATCACTCTCTCTATCTCTATCTCTCTTTCCTTCTCTATCTTACAGCCTCATCAGCAGTAGTCTGGCAGATGTCTGTTGCATCTGCCCGCTGTGAAGCGTGCCCTGTGCCACCGTTTCCTCTCTCTCTCTCTCTCTCTCTCTCTCTCTCTCTCTCTCTCTCTCTCTCTCTCTCTCTCTCTCTCTCTCTCTCTCCATGCCGTCTGCATGGCACACATTATCTATGAACCGAGGGTTGGTTAAGGGAGTTGGGCAACAAAGCTGCATGAGTCTGCCAGTCTCACTGGATCTGAATGACTGAGGGAGAATCAGTCAGAAAAAGAGAGAGAGAGAGAGAGAGAGAGAGAGAGAGAGAGAGAGAGAGAGAGAGAGAGAGAGAGAGCTTTTATGGATGAAAAGATAAGAAGGAGATAGAGAGACAGTGCTTTTAGGGAGTAATGGCCACAGAATATAGGGGAGAGAAAGAAACCGATCAGTCAAGTACGGAATGGCAACAGGAGGGGATGGAGAAGCAAATTGAAAGCTTGAGTTCAAAATATGATAGATTCAGGCGGAGTGAAAGAGATATGGTAAATTGGTGTGTGTGTGTGTGTGTGTGTGTGTGTGTGTGTGTGTGTGTGTGTGTGTGTTTGAGGGGGTTGGCTTGGAATGAGAAAGGAGCTGGCTATTTGGAAGCATTCATCTGAGTAAATAGTCTAACCTTGAGAATAACCAGCAATCAGCCAAGTGAAATCAAAATCAGTCTTCAAAACACCCACATCAGCCGTTCACATCCCTCTTAGGTCTGAAATATAGAGACGTCTGCATACAGTACATATGCCTGAAAGCTGTGTGTGTGTGTGTGTGTGTGTGTGTGTGTGTGTGTGTGTGTGTGTGTGTGTGTGTGTGTGTGTGTGTGAATGGAAAGTTGGCAGCTATGGGAGTTTCACTGGTCTTTAAGGTCCTGGTTGCGCAATAAGTACTACTACAGTATACCAGAGAGGTCAAATTAGCATTCCGGAGTCAGCTACAGTATGCAGACCAAAAGCAATACCAAGACCATTTGTGCCGTGTAAACAGTTCTGGGCTGTTCATGCTGTAGGATAAATTACACTAATGGAATAGATTTGCATGAAAACACAAATTTGTACTCGCATACAAATACACAGGCACACACACACACACACACACACACACACACACACACACACACAAACACAGGGTGGCACCAACACTGCTCTCGTAACGGAAATGCCAATGACATTTGAGTGGCCAAGCCTCTAAAGGCTTGTAAAGAAACCTGTTTGTAAATAAGCAATGACAACAAAGTTTTGCCTTCCTCTTCAGCTGATTAAGTACTTCAGGAAGCCGCTCAGATAGATCTTAAATTAAACACATTTATGTATTTAACTAACTAATTTACTAATAACTAATAACTAAATAACTAATTAATTTCGTTACATGTAATAAAGGTACCAAATAAATTAGCCTATGAAAAGGGATAATACTGTAAAAAAAGGAATTGCTATAAGTTATAAGGTTTAGCTTTAGCAGCAACCTGTGCCATAAATTGATGGCAGAAATGGTTGGTCAGAAATGTATTTTCCTATAGTGCATACATTTAAAGTGTCCATCCATCATTCCAGTGGACAATAGTCCAGCATGATACTATATCTCAAGCCATTTCACCCATTCTTATGTCACATATTGTCACATCAGCGTATATTGGTAGGCAATTACATTTTGTAGTCTCATTCCATTTACTTCCCCTGGGATAGTTTAGCGAGTGCAATTTTGGACGCAGTATTTGAGTGCTCAGCGTTTTTGGGAACATCGCGAAAGCCTGACCTCTGGGTCTCCAAAAGCTGCACATATATGGCTATAAACCCTTAACTCTTCCCCTTTTGCCAATATATTGACCATGTCCTCTCACTTTTGTGTGACCTCTGCTGAACAAAATACCATATAAGCCAGGGACTAAAGTACTAAATACTCAGTCGATAGCCACTGCTGACATTCTGCATATTCATATGAAACTCCATGTCCCTGTTGGGGCCCCCAAATATGGCATCTCATTTGTAAAGTGCATTAGGATAGATTTTGGCATTAGGGGCCGGTCTGTGTTCAACTGCTGCCAACGGTGAGCTGTCAATTGCAGTCGGTCCGCTGGTCGCGTGGGAGATACAGCCCTGTTGTGTGTGGAGGCTCACAAAGACCCTGACCCCACTGGTTGCACTGCACCAGTGTGTGTGTGTGTGTGTGTGTGTCTGCGAGTGTGAACGTGTTTGCTTGTGTTTATGTGTGTGTGTACTGTATGTTTGTTTGTGTCCCTGTATATGTGTGTGTGTGTGTGTGTGTGTGTGTGTGTGTGTGTGTGTGTGTGTGTGTGTGTGTGTGTGCATGCTCCACATACGGACATCTAAATAAAGCACTGCCCACATAAACATGAAGGAGAAATGTGTGTCTGTGTGTGTGTGTGTGTGTGTGCCCAAGAGGCAGTAGTAAGAGGCTGCCCTTTTGGAGGTGTGTGGGAGGCTGCTCATGCTTGCATGTGTGTGTGTGTGTGTATGTCTCTGTGTGTGTGTGTGTCTTCTGTGCAGTGCAGGGTGCATGGGTGTGTGTGTGTTCAGTTTCATGTATGTACTGTATGTGTTATCTCTGTGTGTGTTTGCATACTGTACGTGCCCAGGACATGAGTGTGTGATGCATGTGGGTGTTTGCATATGTGAGTTTTCATGCCTACACACACAGCACAGATATTTTTAAGTGTTGTGTTTTCTAATGCTGGGTATTCATATGAGTCTATGTACATGTACATGCACTTTCACCTACACTTGCCTTAGAAATACAGTATGTTCATGTGTGTTGTTTGTTTTTTAGTGTGTGTGTGTGTGTGTGTGTGTGTGTGTGTGTGTGTGTGTGTGTGTGTGTGTGTGTGTGCGCGTGCATGCGTGTGTTTGTGCGTGCATATGTGTGTGTGTGTGTGTTTGTGCGTGTGTGTGTGTGTGTGTGTGTGTGCGTGCATATGTGTGTGTGTGTGTGTGTGCGTGTGTATGTGTGTGTGTGTGACGTGTGTCCATGTGCATAAAAGCCTCTTGTGAGCAGATGCTGTGCCTTGAGGCTCTCTCTCTCTGTCTCTCTGTTTCCATGCATACTGACTGAAACACACTCTTAAGCGGCTAACGGCACCTCTAAAAGGTCTTATTGAGGGGCTTTAAAGTCATCGCACAAGCTCAGCATGATATTGTGAGCCATTACATAAGCACATTATCATAAAAACTCAGTTACTTCAAAATTCCTCATATGTAACTTGCATCCAGTCCATAGATAGATAGATAGATAGATAGATAGATAGATTCGTATTTTAGATATAGGCTACCAGGAGTTTTAAATAATATTTCTTTTCTCAATTTTGTCATTAGGGATTGTTAAAAAACAAAATTATCATTCATTTTTTCTGCTAGGTAGCTGCATGGATATATGGAAAATCTGCCAAGCGAAGCACATTGGCAAACAAGTGAGCACAAACAGTCCATGACAAACATGCAAACATTAGCCCACAATGTGGTTACATAATCATATCAACATACTGTATGTATGTTGACAAAAATGGTATTAAAGGGGAAATAGTTCATGGATGAATGGAGAATTGTACCTTGTTCTCTGATGTTAGAATAGAACATATTCCACTTTAATTGATCAGAATTAACATAGAGTGCAATTCTAAAAGCCCAATTAAAACCTTTTGTTTAGACTGGGTTTTGAAATGGTCCTTTTGGCTACCAGAATTGAACCACAATTGCTTTGTGCTATATGACATCACGTGTAGGCTTTATTGGCCCGCATTCATATTTCTATGTTCAAGATTTATATATGAACAACCGTGCCTCATGTTGGTGATAGCTCTTAGGCCATGCAAGGTTAGAACTCCTCTTCCAACTCATCATAGCGAAAGCAAAAATGTTTTTCAATTCTATGTCTCCTTTATACAAAGCAATATGTATGGTGTTTTGATGAACATCTAAACGACACAAAGAAATTTTTTGTGGAAATCAATAGTTGTGGAAATGGATGCAATTTTAAAGCTTCACACTGCTAGACTGTCTCGTTATGAATTGCTAACACACAGGCGAAAGCACCTGCTTGATGCCCCATGGTCTTAAAATGGCATCGCCGACAGCTCATTACAGACGTATTTCAGGTCACTCCACTCCAGTGACTGGCACAGACAAGGGCACAGCGAAAGTGAGATCATCTTTACAACGTGACGCCTTCTTTTTGTTTGTATAAAAATGTGGGATTTTGTAAATGTTTTGTTTTCGAACACACTGTGGATGGACAGATGGACACATTTCCACCTGTTAACGCAAAACAAAGTCCACCAGATGTTGGTAAATGTTTTAGTTATATTCTCGCGATGTTATTTTAGTCTGACATATTTTAGCCGGGGATTGGAGGAGTTGTTTAGATCCAGCGTGAGTGTCTGGTCACTGTCTGCAGTTGTGCTGTGACACACTAGCATGAATCCCGAAAACAAACCCCAGATCAAAAATGCTTTTAAACTATCATAATCCACGTGCAGAATTGCATTTTCATAAATGTTCTGGCGTTTTCCGATGAAACCAGCCAACGATAGTCTGTAAAATGACAGGCCTTTGAAAAAGCCTCGGTGCCGAGTTGCTTCAAGTTAATCTCTTTCCTACACTGACCCCCCCACACCCTCAGACGTGTCTGTGGACAAGTATGGTGATGTTGTGGGGCTGACGTGCCTATTTGACCACTTTCCCCCAGTGAGACCTCTCCTCACACAGTGAGCCTCAGCGTGGCCAAGCAAGCTCCTGCTCAACATCAGAGGCTTCTGGTCAAATAAACAAACGTCACAGAGACCTCAAATAGCCAGATTTCCCAGAAACCTACAGTCACTTGGCCTGAGACGCCAGCGAGAAACAGCTGTACGCAGCAGTGGATCTTGGGTCAGGAGGTACACAAGCTAACGGACTGAGGTGTGTGTGTGTGTGTGTGTGTGTGTGTGTGTGTGTGTGTGTGTGTGTGTATGTGTGTGTGTGTGTGTGTGTGTGTGTGTGTGTGTCTGCTAATGCGTCTTTCCACCATTTGACCAACAAAAGCAAGTGTCCTTATATGTGAAGAGCGGACAGTTGAGTGTGTTTGTACATGTGCAAGCTCATGCATGTGTAAATACTGTTCAACTTTGTGTCCTCGCTTGAATGTGCATAAGTGTGTGTGTCTGTGTGTGTGTGTGTGTGTGTGTGTGTGTGTGTGTGTGTGTGTGTGTGTGTGTGTGTGTGGAAGCATGCTTGACTGTGTCCAGGGTTCATGCAACAGCTAACACATAAAGTGTCAGAGCAGTCTGGCAGTAGTGAGGATGAGGAGAAGGATGAAGTGTCGATAAGAGATTGATGGAGTCCTCATGATGTGTGACCACCATGCATCACAGAGGGGAATGCTGGGTAACCGGCAAGACATGTGTCCACTCAAGAGGAACAAGGCAGCCTGGAGATGCATTGGACTACTAGTAATGTGTTGGAGGGAGGGGTGGGGGGGGCAAGGGTGTGTGCGTGGTGGTGGTGGTGATGGGGGTGGGGGGTATTGGGGGTAGACAAGAACCCAGAGGAGGAAGAAGGGCGTGAGTGTTGTTCAGAATTCAGGAGCGACACTTTCTAAGATGGGGGGTGGGGGGCGGCAGGGCTGGGACAATGGAGCATGTCAAAGCCAAAGACAGAGAACAATCACGAGGTGGTGCGAAAGATTGAAAGAGAGACAGAAAGAGAGGAAGAGAGAGAAGAAGGGGAAGTAGAAGTGAAAAACAGAAAAAGGAGGGAGGAGGGAGAGGTCTAAAGTCAATCATGGAGACAAGGAGAAAGAGCTGTCTCAGAGAGAGAGAGGGAGAGGGAGAGACGCGGAGAAAGATAAGCAACAGATAAGGTTACCAGGCATGAAGAAGGAAAGCAGTGACGTTTGCACACACACACACACACACACACACACACACACACACACACACACACACACACACACACAGCACACACACCAAAGCACAGTCAAAGGCACACACAAATTTTCTGGGAGGATAAATGTCCTTTGAGTGTCGATAGAATCACCATTATGAGGCCAAGACTCACAGCCTTACAAGGCAACAGTCTGGCCCAGTAGCAGTGGAGGGTTGAGGTAAGATGGGGAGAGAACATTCAGCCCTTAAGCATGAGGACCACAGATTTCAGAGAGAGAGAGAGAGAGAGAGGCTGAGTGGACGCAAGTTGTTTTAACTGCGGTGAGCCTTTGATCCCCCTTCTTATATCCACTCCCAAATGCTGTGTAAACTCACTAACACAGAAATCTGGAATTTGGACGCAGTGGCTTAGCACATTCCATTTTTTTTCAAAGGTCAGTTATGAAGAGATATTACTGCATCTCCCCTCATTGTTTCTCATCACGCACGTTCTTAGTATATTTATCCATAATAATCACGTGCCCCCCTCCCCCTCCTCCCTCTTTCTCTCCCTCTCTCTATTTCTCTCTTTTTCCCTTGACCTGCATCTTGCCTCATGTTCTTTTCATCTCCCTGCTCCATTCGTGCCTCCGTAGGCGTTTAGCATCCAGTCCTCTCCTGGCCCCAGGGGTGCAGACGTCTAAGAACATTTCGGCTTGAGCCGTGGCCAGGATTTCTAACCCCTCTGGGGGCATTTCAGTTGGCACTGCCCAGCCCAACACCCTCCCATATCCCCTCCCAACCCATCTCCACCCCCCCGCCCCCCAACCCTCCTCCTTCCCCTCACTGTTCTTATTCCCTGTGGTGCTTTCGCAGTCACTCCCAATCAGGACGGCTTCAGCGTCCACAGAATGTCTCTGCGTGCTCTGAAAGCATCCAGACCGTTTGCCAAGGCATGAGGCTGGTGGTAATGGGAAGCCTGAGGCTATAGTCTGCTTTCCTATTCTGCAGTGGCCCCCTCACCGTCTCCATCTTTAATCTTTCTCTCTTTTTTCTTTTTCTTTTTTTGGCTTGGTGTTTATCGTGGGCAATTTACACCACCACTCCCCATAATATGACAGTTTGGCCAAGTAGAAATGAGAATGATGCAATAAAGTTAGGGAAGAAACAATTACTGGATGATAGCGGTTGTGAGGAGTTAGAATGCCAAGTGTGATTGGAAGGCCTAGAAAAAATGCTTCTAGTACCCTACAATAGTTCACCCCCTTCATTTGCCTCTCAATGATTCTATTAGGATGTATTTAGGATAGCCTAGTTATCTTTTTTGTTATTTCATTTACATATTTTCCATAAACTATGGGACAAATTGTTTTATCCAACCAGAAGAGTTGATCACGCTTTGAACGGTCAAAGTTTTTTAAACGTTTAAAAATTGTGCATGTTGATAAGACTTATGAATAGACAAGTAGGAGGATAGGAATCTTTTCTTATGTTTTTGGCATCTGAGAAATTATTCCCATGCTCTATTTGTTTAAATGAATTCAATTCCAACAGCCCCTCTCAGTTATTGCCAAATGATTTTTGGTTTAAATCAAATTATTGACTAAAGATTTTTTTAACTGATCCATTCAAAATCCATTTATTCTGCCAATAATGAATTTCGATAATGAATTATGCTGTCATATGCAGTAATATGAACTGAGAATGACCAGAACAAGAAAAGGTTTTTTAAACACAGGTCAAAAGTTCAGTCAGAGAATAACACAAGACACAACAACCACTGCATCATAAATGTTTTTGTAAATAATGTCTTTCTCTTTGTACTCTGTATTGTCTATTGTCCAACTACTGCTATACACACTCATGCTAAACACAGTAAACTAAATAATGTAAGGAAATCTTTAAAAGAAGATGGGTCATTCCTTGCTTGTAATTCTTAAAGTGTATCTCCAGAGTAAGTTTAAGCATAGTCCTGTTGCACAAGCCTTCTAACAGCGCTAGATTTCGCATGGAATGAAAGAATTTGGAACAGCATAGACCGAACGCGAACGCAATGGCGAACAAGCACTTTTACATTGAGTCACCGCTACCTCAGATCTTACTTTCGGTTTCAAATAATCTGAGTTTCCATTGATTCAGTGTAAAGTGCTTGTTTGCTTCTGCGTTTGTGTTCGGTCTATGCTGTTCCAAAGTATTTTGTTCCACTTGCTAACTAGTGCATTTAGCAGGCTTGTTCAATAGGGCTATGCTTGAAATCACTCCGGTGCATCCCTTTAAAGTGCTGAGTCAACTCTGTAAGTGTTAGCAGTCCTACTAGTGTTTATTGGTTAAGCCAGTAAAGGGCAGCTAAGGCAGTAAAGGCAACATAACCTCCAGTATACATTTAGTGTGACATTAAGATAGCCAAGATACAAATCCAGAGAAACTAATTAACTATACGCAATAAACTTGACATGGTTTTTAGTCTTTTTTGACCTAAACGGTGTCTTCCAGGCAGCACTGCCTTCAGGGCACTACTCTCCCCAATTCAGGGTTGAGTCGTTGAGAGGGTTAGGATTAGGGTTAAGGTAGTGTCTTTTGGGTTGTGCAGCCTGGAAGGTGGGGGTTGGGGGCCAAAAATACCATTGAGCAGTCAATACTTGGATTGGTATCTATTGATAATGCTGATAAATACTATTCTCTACATCAGTGAATTAGCTCCTTTAAGCAGGTGATCAGGCCAAGAGAAGTGCACTTTTGTAAAAGCAAATGTAAGGATAAGCCTCAGCATCACAAATCATCTATGATCGACCTTTTTCAGAGAAAGTGTGATGAAAGTGTGTATGCAGATCCCAAACTTTGAAACAGGGAGCAGGACTAAAAGGAGGAAACACCAATGTATGAGGAAGAAGTCCGCTTCAACTAGAATTTGCCTTCCAAAAAAATGTATTTAAAAAAATCGTGACATTTCGGTCACGGCCTTACCTCAGAAGATTTTGGCTGAAGGGGACTTTTTCCTTCTACATTGGTGTTTCAAGCTTTTTCAGAGGACAATGATCGGGGGCGGGGGGGTTGGGGGTATTGCCTTTAAGGGTGATGTGTTCAAACCCTGTGCAGTATTCCATGCTGTAGCCTGCCTCCCTGTTCGAGCTGAACAAGATGTGCTGGCACATCAATACAAATTGAATAGTCACAACAAGGACAAGGATGCTCACCAGGCCCCAGACAGTAGGCCTTTGATGTGTGTTCCTGACTAGTTATTTATTTAATCTTCAAAAGAGCCCCCTTTCTCTCCTCCACCTCTGTCAGCTATGCCAGTCCAATTAGGTGCCGTGTGTATGTATGCTGAGTGTGTGTGTGTGTGTGTGTGTGTGTGTGTGTGTGTGTGTGTGTGTGTGTGTGGAGGGGTTGTATGGTAATAGCTCAAATCATTACTCCATGCTTGTAGATGCATCAAGTGGTATTCTGAAAGGACACCACACACACTCACCCACTCACAAATACAGACACACACACACACACACACACACACACACACACACACACTTATAATCTGACAGGAGAGAAGTGAGCATGCAGAACTAAAAGGAGTGTCACTCTGAAGATAAAGTGAGAAGCTTTTAAAACACTCACTCACACACACACACACACACACACACACACACACACACACACACACACACACACACACACTCCCACGAGCTTGTGAAACGTGAATGACTGGAGCGATGAGGAATTTAATATGTGAAATCCTTGTGAAGGTTAATGTGGCTGTGTAGAAGCTAAAGCTGTGTGCAGTCCAGTGGAAATGAATGGAGGGATTAGAGGGAGGCAGAGAGCAGGAAAAATAATAAAATAATAATAATAATAATAAAAAAAAAACCTGCGCCACAGAGTGAAATCATTCAGGAGGAAAGATTTCATAACAATAAAGAGCAAGAGAAGAGAGAGAGAGAGAGCGAGTGAGAGAGAGGGAGAGAAAGAGAGAGAGATGAAGGAGTGGAAAAAAAAGAGAGAGAGAGGGAAAAAACATCACGGCCTCACCTCATGGGGGCTGCTTGAGAGGGGAGGCAGGGTAGGGTACACGGGAGAGGCAACACGTGGAGGGCTGAGACAGAACATGAACAAACAGGCCAGCATTGCCAAAGCGTTTGAAGCCATTCTCTGAGAAGCCATCCCACTGATAGGTTCTTGTTAAATAGAAATGACATTGCTCTGTTGTTTACCTGAGTGTCGGCTCAGTGACATACAGTAGGTATCCAGTGACGCCAAGGTAAAAAGGAAATTGTGCAGAGACCTATTTTGAATTAGGCCTATTGTGAATTCCAACCAAATAGCGGCCACTAGAATATGTTTATTGTTATTTATTATTGTGTTATTTATTATTTATTATTAAGTTTATAGGTTCTTGGTAGATGCCTTTATGTGGTCTCTTATTTGCTATACAGTATCATGGCATGGATAAGATAATGATACAGATAATCAACCACCTTTATAGTTTTATATAAATTATAAAAGAATTACGTATGCTGAGTATGTACTAGATATAAGGAAATTGTTCATTAAAATGATACATTACTTTTGTCAGTTCATTATGAATTAGCAAGACCAGCTTCCTGCTGGTGTTTCTCATTCCACTGCATTTTAGAATCGTTTACACATGGCTGGCAGGCACATAAATTGTCAAAAGCCAGGTTAATTTGTTTAATTTATTCCCCTACCTACCTAATAAGCAGAATTGCACTGGGGCCTAACGGCTTGCCAGAAAACCCCCCAGGCCTTCCAGATGCTGCTTCCATACCACAGGAATAGCAAAGCGTATCAAGCCAAATGAAATCACCTTGTTTGTTTTTTCTCTTTTTTTCAGTCAGGGTGCTGAGGGTGTCTAAAACAGCAGCAAATGATTTTCTAGGAGTGATAATGGCAGTAAATAAGAAGTGGTAGAAGGGGGGGGGGGGTGAAGAGAATTGGGATGAGGAGAACTGGATGAGGGTGCACCTGTGGTCTGCTGACCTTTATGGGTTTTTTTTTCTTCCCCATCCCTCTTACTTGTTAATGACTGCCTTGTTAGGCCTCCTGGAAGGGTTCCCGATCGCCATTCAGCATGTTTGGGCTATTCACATTTGGCTTTCATATGATAATTCTGGGAAATTGATTTCTGACCAGACAATCAACTTCTTGTGGCTTGTTTTT
The DNA here is from genome assembly GCA_027497455.2 of Sardinella longiceps. Lineage (NCBI taxonomy): Eukaryota > Metazoa > Chordata > Actinopteri > Clupeiformes > Clupeidae > Sardinella > Sardinella longiceps. The sequence continues at coordinate 28,224,457 of JAODXP020000025.1, forward strand.
TTTTTTTTTTTTGCCTTGTCCCTTAAAAGGTTTGTCTTTGATGTTCTCACTCATCTGTCCGACGTACAGAAATTAAACTGAGTATTGAACAGTGCTGTTCACTCTTAAATCCACTAAACAACTCTGTTTCAGGTCGTCAGACGAAACTCTATATCAAGGTCTTTGTATTCAGGTCAGGTGTTAGCAAAATAGCCAAGCTGCTCAACCCTGAAACAAAGTAGCCTAACTGTAGCCAAAATACCTGATCATATGAAATGGTAAAAAGAAGCCAAATCTTTCACCATTTCACATTGGCAAAGACATCATAATACGATGGATAACACAATAGATTTAGCCTTTCAAAATCAAAATCTCATCTACAAAGGCTATTCACTATTCAAAAGACAATCTATTTGCAAAGAACATTCAGTTTCTGTAATTGGATTTTTTCAAGGCCGTCTAAATGCATTCATAAACTTTTTTAGAGTGTCTTGGTGCTCATAATGTTCTGTAATACAGCATAACTTTACTGTAAATGTGATTCAATAGCCCTGATGCCAGAGGTCAACAAGTGTTCCCTGTATGAAAAAGAACAAGAAAATTTGGTATAACACAGAACAAATAGCAAATCGCTGCTGGTTTGCTATTTCAGTTTATGTTGTATCAAATTTTCTCATTCCTTTTCTTACCGACAACAGTCAGTGACCTCCAACAACAGGGCTATTGACTGATTCACACTGGATTTCTCCTTTAATGCAGAGCCCCAATCTTCTATGCTCCTCTCCCTTAGAAGTATAAGGAGCGCCTCTCTCCCAGCGTGGATGATGTTGATAGGTCTGAGAAGCTGACACTCAGCCCAGGGCAAACACATCACATTAGCCATGTGAGTGCACTCTGCCATGCCCAGTGACACATGACAACACACATCATGTGGATGTTTAGAGGGGGCGTCCGTCATGAAGGCACCTCACCGTCTTTCACCTTTGACTTGAGATTCTGTTACTTGAGTGGCAGCCAGGCGTCACCACGGCCTCTGCTGTCACCCTGGCAACCGTCTGCTATGCGGACCTACAGCTGACCTCTGTCTTAGGACTCCCTGCATCTCTGCCTGCCCCTCAATGACGCGCGTGTGTGTGTGTGTGGTGGTGAGAGAGAGAGAGAGAGAGAGAGAGAGAGAGAGAGAGAGAGAGAGTTGAGCCCTTGAAACTCTCAGAGGTTACACTGTTAACTGTAAACTGTTAAGGGTGGTGTGTGGGTGTGTGTGTGGGGGGGGGGGGGGGGTCCAGAACTTTGAACATAGGATCTCCCTCCCCCCTTTTACTTATAAGATCATGGACACAATGAGGAAGATGTTTGATCACCGTTTTCTGTCAGCATGAAGGGAACGGACCCTTTTCTGACTTAATGCTGCATTTCTGAGTGCCCCTGTGTGTTTGTGTGTGTGTGTGTATATTGTGTCTGTCTCTTTTAGTGTGTTTTTTTCTTTTTGTGGGTGAGTGTCTCTTTCTGATTGTGTGTGTTGTGTCTGTTTCTTTTTGGGTGCTTGTCTTTTTGTGGGTGAGTGTCTCTTTCTCATGTGTGTGTGTGTGTGTGTGTGTGTGTGTGTGTGTGTGTGTGTGTGTGTGTGTGTGTGTGTGTGTGTGTGTGTGAGTGTTGTGGTGGAATAGGGCTGTCGTGTAGTTGAGCTGTCTTACCTTGTTGCTCTGCTAACTCAGGTTGTCACTGATGACTCTCTCAGTCATGCTAATGCACTAGCGGCAGCGGTGGCTACGGCAGCTCCCCAAACTGAGCTTCCACAAAGCTGACGGCTGTGGCTGGCAATGTCTCTGTAGTAAACAGCCAGGTTTGTGTTATTAGCACGCAGTTCTAATCAGTGCTAGAGGGTCTTTGAAAGAAACACATCCCCTCTGCTACTGAGTCAAGGTTGATTGAACATCTCTGGATTTACATACATGTATTTTTAGTGGGATGTTCACCAAAAGTTTTACCAGACATTTGAGTGACATGTTATATAATCTATTAATACCTGACATGTGGTTATCAATGTGCTGGGTACATACTTGTGTGAGTGTGTATGTGTGTGTTTTCTGAGCATGGTCAGTTCTTCGTAAATGCCTCACCATGTAATAAAGTCCAACAAACAGGCTATTATGTTCTTTTGATGACTGATTATTTGCAAGCCGTCTTCTCTGGAAGAAGAGAAAAAAAAAAGAAAAAAAAGTTCTGTCTCGCTCGGTTAGGCTACGCCATCACTTAAGGGAGTTATAAACAGCCCCATTAAGGGAGATGACGGGAAGCACTTTGATCGCCACAGGAAACAGGTCGACCAACAGGTGCGCAGAACACATAATTACATCTTGTGAGAATGTTTTTTTTTTTAAAAAAAACTACACACAGGACTCACAGACTGAAGCTCCTCCAGGGGTTCATTGAAGATGTGGGCTGGAGATAACGAATATGAAAACGTGCCGGAAAATTCAATCATAACTAACCTACGTCATTAAATGACGTCGGTCTGCCACACTCTCTCCTAGTATGAACTTAAAGAGCTTTTGAGAGAATATTAAGCATCACGTGCAGCTGAGGGCTGTGGAACTCAGCTTGATCGGATATACTCACGGTGCAGTGAGGTTCAACTCGCTGCTTAGGAGCTGTGTGTGTGTGTGTGAGTGTGTGTGAATAAAAAAAAGAGAGAAATAGATTTTAAAAGAACTGAGTCACTTGAAAATTAAATGAAGTTGACGTGCGTAATCGCACTGTGGAGAAGCGACGTCTCCTTGCGTGCACAGCGCTGCCAAAGACAAGCGCTGCATTTATATCAGGAGAGTGCAATGTGCGACAGCAAAGAGACCTGCTCCCTTATCAGCTGTGGGCCAGGGACACGTGCAGAGCTTCCCACGCAAGCCATCATGGTGCTCACAAGCCCTTTGCCAGGCAGACCAAACGGACCAAAACTAATGTGTAAAGTTTGAGCAAGGACTCAGTCAGGTCCGTATATTATGTTGTGCAAAGACTCAGTCAGGCGTCTGTTTCCCAAAGGCATAGTTGCTAACTAAGTTAGTTAGCAAGTTAGCAAAGTTAGCAACTATGTTGGTTGCAATGCAATTTCCCATTGCCAACTAAGTTAGCAACTATGCTTTTGGGAAACGGAGACTAGGTTCTGATGTAATGTTGAGCAAAGTCTCAGTCAGGATCTAAAATAACGTTGCGCAAAGGCTCAGTCTGGTCCAAATATTATGTTGCACAATGGGGTGGGTGACTTCTCCCTAACTAACACCAACCTGCTGTCGTCATTCTTCAAAACACCATCGTTGGACTAACAATAAGCAGCATTCAACCAAATGCAGCTCGTATAAATTAAATGCCAGTGAATGAGGCTGCACAAGGTGAAGAGACTCTTAATGGCAGGATTTGGTCGAGGTCTCTCTCTCCACTCTGAGTGGCACTCTCTCCACAGGGTCACCATAATACTCACAAATGGTCTTCATCAAAGGTTAGTGCCCATAAATTAGCATTTCATTTACCTGTTAGGACCGCCTCTGAATAATCATTCCAAAGATAATCTCACCAACTCCAGGTGTGATGTGCGTCTAGATGTTATTGCTCTGCAATGAAAACATGAAAACATACGCAAGGCCATTGTTTGGCTCATCGTCTGGTAGTTAAAAGAGAAATACGCATATTTCTCTACTTTAGTCTGACACTGAAAACTTGACTGACAGTTGGATAACCAAAATAAAGTGCTTCTTCACCAATAAAAACCTGCATAAATGTTTATGATTTCTAGAGATATTTTCAGCATGTCCTATAAGTCTTCTAAGAATGCCTGTATTAGAGGGGAGATTGCCCTCAGAGAGAATGCAATATTCTACCCTGTGAAAGTTGGATAGCCACTTGAGAGATTCATTTTGACCCTGTTCAAAACAACCTATATGTGGAAAAAGTCTATCAAGAAGGCCTAGAGCTCCCTAAAAATAGCCCACTGTTCTGGTAATGCTCTAGATGGGAGTTCTGCAAAACTTGCCAGGTTTGGATCTTCATACTTTACCCTTTAGAGTTAGGAATGCATTGTTGATCCAGGTCACAAAGGGTTTCACAGTATAACTCTGTCTTTTGCATTTTCAGTTGTGCACTGTTAACTAATTTATTTTTTTCTATTGACTTGTTTGGAATATTGCACTTGGTCAAAAAAATATGACACTGAAGTTTTATGGAGACCCACACTTGTTGTATACGGTGTATATGTATTTAATATATACACATATAATATATATATATATACATTAATATATGCATACACATCAGTGTATTTAAACTTGAAAATAGAAAGAGTATGACAAGGTGCTGAACTACACCAGTGTGTGTTGGATTTGTTCCCTTGTACCTTGTGTAATTATGTTGACTAATTTGTGTAATTTTTGATTTGTCATTAAAAGGTGATTCTGGTACAGAGCTTTGATTGGAAGTCTAGACATGAATAAACTCAATGACTTCAAATTATTCATCTGTTTGTCACTGCATAATTTGGGCTTCTAAAATGCAGTGAAAATCAAATCAGTGCAATTGTTTTCTAAAAGACACTTTTTTCCCTCCATTTTTTTACCCTCTTTTCTGTCTATCCCATTTGTCCATCCTTTTTATACTCCCCTCTCTCTCTATCTCCCTCTCTCTCTGTCTATCTCCATCTCTCTGTTTTTCTCTCTATTTCTTTCTGTATTTCTCTCTCTCTCTCTCTCTCTCTCTCTCTCTCTCTCTCTCTCTCTCTCCTCCATAGGATATGGTCATGCTGCTCCCAGCACGGACGGTGGTAAGGTGTTCTGCATGTTCTACGCGCTGCTGGGGATTCCGCTGACGCTGGTCATGTTCCAGAGCCTGGGCGAGCGCATTAACACGCTGGTCCGCTACCTGCTGCACCGCCTGAAGAAGTGCCTGGGCCTGCGTCGCACCGAGGTGAGCATGGCCAACATGGTGTTCATCGGCTTCTTCTCATGCATGAGCACGCTGTGCGTGGGCGCCGCCGCTTTCTCGCGCTACGAGGACTGGACCTTCTTCCACGCCTACTACTACTGCTTCATCACGCTGACCACCATCGGTTTCGGCGACTACGTGGCGCTGCAGAAGGACCACGCGCTGCAGACCAACCCCAAGTACGTGGCGTTCAGCTTCATCTACATCCTCACGGGCCTGACGGTCATCGGGGCCTTCCTCAACCTGGTCGTGCTGCGGTTCATGACCATGAATGCCGAGGACGAGCGACGGGATGCCGAGCAGCGGGCGCTGCTGTCGCGGGCCGGGGCGGCCTGTGGGATGAGTGGCGGAGGCGGTGGAGGAGGCGGGGGTGGGAGGTACCACTTCGCCCCCGATCCGCCTTCGTACTCGTCTGCCGCCTCGGAGCTGGGAGCGGCCTGTTCCGGTGGAGGAGGAGGCGGCGGAGGTGGTGGGTCTGGCAGCGGGGGTGGCGGTGGAGGAGGGGGAGGCGCTAGCCGCGGGCTGCGGAACGTCTACGCCGAAGTGCTGCACTTCCAGTCCATGTGCTCATGCCTGTGGTACAAAAGCCGCGAGAAGCTACAGTACTCCATCCCCATGATCATCCCGCGCGACCTCTCGACCTCTGACACCTACGTGGAGCAAGGGGAAGCCTTCTCCAGCAGCCCGCTGCCGCTTCACCCCAACGGCTGTGCCTGCGGAGGCCTACAGAGGCCTTCGGCCATCAGCTCCGTCTCCACTGGTCTCCACACCCTCGTGCCCTCTTACCGTGGACCCTCCAAACGCCGCTGCTCCATCTAGTGGCTTGGAGGTCTAATTGCAGAATTGCGTTGACCTTTATTGAAAGCCTGTTTCCTGGATGTAAAAGTCTAGATGCGGCTCCAGCACTAGATAGAGGAAGACCTCGAGTATTTCTACAGATAAACTTCCTGAAAGGAAAGGGAAGAAAACGTTCCTTCCTCCCCCAACAAAAATGACACATTCTATGCTACGTACCGTATGCTAGCTACACTGTGGTTGACAAAGAGTTTTAATGAGGGAATCATATACTGTAGATTATAAGAATGCTTGTAGTCGTTACAATGACCTGACTTTATGTGAAATATGTATTTTTTTCTAACAGAATCCTAACAAAGAACACTTTCGAACACTAGTTCACACAGGTCAAAAATGTACATATTGATATATATTTGTTATAAGACAATTATTTAAGCTACGTGAGGCAGAGTGGAAGGAGAGGGAGTCTTTCACTTTCTCTTGGTAGATTCCAATACATATTCTTACATATCTCTTTATCCGAGCTGCAGTTTTAAGCCAAACACTTTCTGTAAAACCACACCTCTTTCATTCTGTCTTTGTGGTATGTCATCTGCAATTTCTCAGTCATATTTGTTTTTGTTTTTTTCTTTTTCGTTTTGCTTCTTTGTTATGTACTTCTTGTAAACGATAAATAATCATATGCATTTGACCATTTGATTCAGAGCACATGGTGTCCCACTGTGTATGGTAAAAAAATTTAGTCCAACACACTGCTGCACTTTAGATCGCTGTGTTTTTGTTGTTGTGTCTTTATTTTTTAATGTCTTTATTATTTTTTTCTGTTTTGTTTTGTTTAGTACACTGTCCAACAGTGAACATTCTTGAACTAAGTTTAATTTATGATGAAGCACCTTTTTTGTTTTTATTTACCAGAATGATCATAGTACCTTCTGTTGATTGCATGGTTGTTATTATGTTTGTATAATTAGAGACCACTAATATGTCTGTTGTTTTCATGTCCTATACCCTGGGGTGAAGCAGCAGGGTTTTAAAAAATTTCATGTAGGCCAGTGAGGAGGTGATGTCTGCCAGCACCATGTCTTACCTCTCGATTTTTTTTCCAAATTGGGAATGACTTCAAATGTGTCTGTTGGAAAAGGAAAAAAACAATATGGACACATTGTGAATGGAATGTCATGGATGTGTTTTCGGGAGCATTTACAAAGAGGGACAGAAGAAACACTCAGTCGATTTCAGGATAATCTGGATGGCAATACTGAACTGTCTCTGTGGGGGGTTGGGAATCACCTGCCATCGATAATTCTAATTTTATGAATAAAAATCCTTACCATGTAAGAGTTTGTAATGTCCATTTTTTCCACTAATAGTTGCATGACTAGAGGAAGAAGGGCTTGGGAAACATGGAGAAGGAAGCTCTGTTTGATGTCTCTACACTTGATCACAGAATTGATCATCTGTTCAAAACAAAGTGGGGATTTAGGGCATACCTGCAAAAATTGACATCAAATACATTTGCAGGGGGCAGGGAATAATAGGAAAACATATTAATTTGATTGAAGTTTGGGCTTTGTAAATAGGAGAAATGACAAACGGGCGGGATATGGGTCTGAAATATGTGAGAAACCCAGAAAAAAGAGGGTTGGCAGCTATGATTTGGGTCACCTCAATCCTGTATGAAGGACTTCAGGGGTAGAACATATTCACACATATTCATGCATGAATGGGTAATTGTATTTTTTTGATATGATAAAATATGAGCAAGCATAGTATTATGCAAACAATTTATATTGCCATATTATACAACATTTTATATTGCCACTGAAATCATACAAATACCTTACATTTGTATGGATGTCAGTTTCAATGATATATGTTAAATAAACAATTAAACACTTTAAACTATCAACACCCAATTAAGCATTTTTTAAGCATTGGTAAGGTATTAGTTAACACTTTTTTTAATCATTTAAGCGTTACCCCGTAATTATTTCTCATCAGTTAACCATTAATGTATTTATTTATTAATGTTTTTTGTTTGATGAATTAGTCCATCTCATATATCAGCTACAAATCCAGTCAAATCAACTTTATATTAAAAAGTCCCATTATTGTGCAAGATGAGGAACTAATAAGGTGAATTAGCCTGCCCATCATGTTTAGTTGAGAAATAAGAACTAAATTCTCATAGCTACCAATTCAGTAAAATCACTTCACTTGAATAAAATAGTCATATTATTGTGGAAGGTCATGAACTAATCAAGTGAATGAGTCTACTTAGTTGAGAGATATACAGTAGCACATACTGTATGGGTAGCCTTCCATAAACTTGTCTGGGGAGATGCTATATTCGCACCTTTAGCATGGCATGGCCTGCCTGGCCAAATGGCAGACGGACCCGGCCCCGGCACCCAAACACCGAGGATAAGAGGCATCCTGCAGCTCCAGCATCTGTTGCTCAACAACCCAAACACACACTGACAGCAGAGAAGCAACCTCTGGACCGGGGCCAGACCCTCTTTGGCATTAGTCCAGCGGATCAGGTCTGGGTTTGGTACAGGGCCCATCGCTAACTCATGATGCCATTGCTGCATTGCAGGGGAATGATATGCCAAGTCAGATGCGCTGCACCCCCATCTTCACACCCCCTTATCCTCCAAAATAAGTCCTGTCAGCTTGGAAGTAAGGTACAGTATGTTAGCATTAGCCAGAAAAGCATTTGCTACCGCTAGGCTACGCCTAGATTTCAAGGCTAGTCTAGCATAGCTGTAAAACTAGATTATTTTTTCTTACATGTCTTTGGAGCTAGGCTACACGTACTGTAGTGGTTAGGCCATTAGATACTATGACTCAGACGTCAGACCTTCAGCACAAACATACTGCCAAATGCTGGAGTCAATCATCCTGATACTAATTAAAAGTATTAAGCAGCAATCAGTGTGTTATTTTTACTTACGCTCCTGGGTTGAAGGTTTATGCTTCTAAGTATGAATTAGCTAGTGGGTTGCAGAAAGAAATAAGACTATTTTAGGGATCAAAACAAATAAATCTTACCAGCAAATTCACATACATGCGGCCACAGTGGGATAATGGAATAGAGAACTCCATGGTGTTTGTATATAATAATTTATTTTTTGTTACTTTCTTTCTTATTTAATTCTCTGTCTAATTTCACTCAATATTATCTGTTCCATACTTAGTTTTTGGATTCTGTCCTTCCCCAAGTTTTCCCCAGACTCTTTTTCTACGCAGGCTTGACTTTCCCAGCCACGCCCCCTGGGAGTTTCTCAGTCTCTTCCCTCACCTCTGCTTCCGGATCTGACATCTCTCTTAACCTTTCTGTGCTTCCTGTCCCTCTCACACCCGCACGACCACACACACACACACACACACACACACACACACACACACACACACACGCACACACACACACACGCACACACACACACACACACACACACACACACACACACGCACCACCACCCCCCTTCCCTCCCAAATGATGGCCTCCATTCCCTTTCTCCTCATCTCATCTCCAACACACATCTAGTCCTCAACTCTGCTGTTCACACACACACACACACACACACACATACACATAGCACACACACTCACACACACACACACACACACACACACACACACACACACACACACACTCTCTCTCCCCCTCTCCCCCTCTCTCTCTCTCTCTCTCTCTCTCTCTCTCTCTCACTTTCCTCCACATTTCTCTCCTCCTCCTCCTTCTTTCCGCTCTGCTTGCTCCCTTTCAGGTAATTCCTGCACCATGAACTTGTGCTCTCTCTCTCTCTCTCTCTCTCTCTCTCTCTCTCTCTCTCTCTCTCTCTCTCTGGTGTCTTTAGCTATTACTTTGGCTCACTTATTTTTGCTGTGGTCTTATCTTTTTTGTCTCTCACACTCACTTCCTGCTTGACTGCAGGCCAAAAGACACTGTTGTCAGCTCTGAATGATTTACTCCTCTTTCTTCTCTCTCTCCATCTCTCTCTCTCTCTCTCTCTTTCTATTCTCTCTCTCTCCCCTTCTCTTTTCCCCCTAGTCTGTCTAAATCTTGATCAATACACTTTCATCACTTCAAGTTTGTACACTTTATTTTTAGTTTTTCATCAACTTTTAGTTTTACTTTATATTAGTTATCCCTGGCAAGAGCAGCAACTCTCTCTCTCTCTCTCTCTCTCTCTCTCTCTCTCTCTCTCTCTCTCTCTCTCTCTTTCTTTTCGTGTATGTGTGTGTATGTATGTGTGTGAGACAGAGAAAGTCTAAGAATGTGTGTGTGTGTGTGTGTGTGTGTGTGTGTCTAAGAATGTGTGTGCGCACTCATGCACATACGCTTAAGCATCTATAGTTAAAAGTAACAGTACGTGTTCCAGAGAAGAGAAGATTGATTACGTTTCTTTTGTTGGACAGCTACAACACAGGAAGTCATTTTGAAATAACTTGTGCTTTGATGAAATTATAAATCATGGTTTCACAGCAGCGACTATGTCTGTAAACTCCAACCATGATGAATGATTGCTTAGATGGCTGACATTTCTCCTGTACAACTCCCTGGAACAAGTACTGAACAAGCTACTACCTCAAATAACCCCACAATCTAATTACTGGCCAATCTGAAAGGCCGCAAGCAGTCCGTCTCTGACCATCTAAAATATGTGCACTTGGCCGCGAGTCCGCAAATGGCTTCTTCAGACTGGACTGGACCTCTGATTTCTTGGAAAGCATTTTTAAATTCTCCTTAATCACACGTACCGAAACCCCTATTTGGAGCAGATCTGGAGCCTTCCGTCTTACAGTGCCTGAACTTCTTGACACTTTTGCTCTCAGGTCAAATATCATTGAGTCTAGCCTCCGGCGACGTGACAGTGGACTGCACGGATGCTGGCAATAAGGTGCTGTGTCTTAATAGCAACAGGAAAAACATCTGGCCAGCATCATATTACTGCAACTCATTTTTTTTTTAATAAAAAAAAAAAGAAATGTTCTCTGAGGTTGAGACAAAATTGTCACGTAGCGATAACAACGATGTCGGCCAAGTTTGAGTCCTGGGGACACAATTGTGTTAAAGACCAGAACTAAAGAGAGATAATATCACTGATTTGTGCTTAGAACATCACATAGAGACTGTGAACGTGTTAGCCTATCACTATGTTTGCTCATATATTTTGTTTTTTGTTTTGATTTTTTTATTCTGCAAGATATGTTGTTATGGTTTGATGTGTTATGAATATATTCTGTTTATTATTGTGAGGCACGTAGCTAAAAACCTTGGGGTGCACTCTCTGGATGCCATTGAAAAGAAGTGTTGACAACGAGGCTTAAATTTAAAGAGGGGTCCGTCCATTAGGCCAGAGTGACTGCGATTGAACAAGACCCTTTTAATTTGCCTATCTTATGGGGATGGGGCGTTGCGCATTCATCGGCAAACTCATTTCCCCATGCAAAATAAAGCACATCTGCCGTTGTCCATTATCATAACGGCACAGAATTTCATTAGAGAGCCACTTCTACTTTGAGAGAGGGAAAGGGGAGGGTGGCAGGGGGATGATGGGGTGGGATGGGGCATGTGAGGTGACATGCGCTTGCAAACAGCGGACATGTTTGTTTGAACAGTGCAGTCATATAGGCTGTTTTATTGGCACATTGTTTCACCAAGATTTCAGCTCTATGTTCCTTAGTAGTAAAAGACACTGACAGAGTAAGAGGATCAAGAGAGAGAGAGAGAGAGAGAGAGAGAGAGATATTCAAGGGCTTTAATCACAACTGATTTCCCTATGGTGGGGGTATTTGTGCCCGACTGAGCTGTGTGTGTGTGTGTGTGTGTGTGTGTGTGTGTGTGTGTGTGTGTGTGTGTGTGTGTGTGTAAAGGTGGCCTTGAGACATTGCAAGCTAAAGAGCTGTTGTGTTTGGTGGGGTAATGTTTTGTGTTGTGGGATCAGATGCCACTTGTGGACCCCATTAGCATGCAACAGCATTAGATGTACTGCTATTGAAATCTTACAGGTATGTTGACTTATAAATTGGTCAACCTAGTTGATTTTGCTACATGTGTGTGTGTGTTTGTGTGCGCGCGTGTGTCTGTGAGTGTGTGTGTGTGTTGTGTAGTGGCTTAGTGCCCTTCACATTTGCACCGCAGCATTACATATGACTGAAGAAAAGTTGACTGAATGGAAATGACTGAAGAAAAAGTTTTGATTTATTTGTATATTGACATATTTAAATTTTCCGCCATCTGTGTGTGTGTGTGTGTGTGTGTGTGTGTGTGTGTAGTGTAGTGTAGTGTGTCTGTGTTGCAAGAGATGGTGGTACTGTATATATTGTCATGGTTATGATTATGGTCTGGCACAGGGCCGGTTGTAGCTTTTTTGCTGCCCTAGGCAAGCTTTGAGTTTGCCCCCACTTTCCTAAAGATACAGTTGAAAACTGAAGAAAAAAAAGTGATAAATGTATTTTGATGCCCCCCTGATATTAGGTGCCCTAGGCGATCGATCACCTAGTTCTTCTATGCCTAAAACCGGCCCTGATCTAGCAGATGCTTTTGTCTGAGGAATGACCATGATTTTGAATATCTTTAATCTGGTTCCCAACATCAGAGATATCC